>QRFJ01000732.1:29163-290780 GCA_006176705.1 Cocos nucifera | reverse complement strand
GTTCATGATGCTCAACTAGATTCAAACCCCTTGTTTGTGCTGATCTAGTTATTAGTTCTGTATGGTAAGGGATATGTCATGATCTCTAATCATCAACATCATCGAAACTCCTTTCGATGGAATCAGAAACTCTTCTGCTTCGAAACAGCTAGAATGATCGATCATCTAAGTCATTCTAATTGCTCCCACAATAAATCCACCAAGTGACACTAGCAGTATATGGTGGCATACTCCATCAGAGCTGAATTTGAACCTCTTGGTGCAGCTACCTTGTGTGATTAAGTCCTTCTATCTCTTGAGCCCCGATCCAGATTAGGGTTAAGGTAACTCGTCAAAACCTAGTTTCTATCATATGATGTAATCATTCATTCGAGTCCAATGGAAAACTCTAAATAGAAACTTTTCTATTAATTTCACTCTGTCATGGCCATGGACTTCTGGAGCTTGATTCTATGATTATCATAGACTGCTCCTCTACACTGAAGGTAGATAGATTCATCTTGATGCCATCCGTTCCACAATGACTGCTATAGCCAACATACACCTCAGGTTCCATAAATGGCTATGAGAACGGTATGGTGTAGGTAAAACTATAACACCCTAAGGTGAACTGTCTGATGCACATCAGGTCAAAGAACCAGACATACTACTGCTCATCGAGTCAAGTCATTGATGGAAGGTAGACTCCTAATGATACTCGAGGTGGTCACGCTCGTACTCTCGTCTCTAATGAGTACCTATACCTCACTGAAATTTGAAGAAGAAGTTCTCGGTGTTCCACACCCGTAGACTCAAGACCTACACATCCTCACTTCATGAAAAGTAGAAATAGAGCATGTACAACACAACGGCTTCTTCGAGGTATCAAAGCTTCAACCATACACACAGTTCTAGGAGAGATACGCTATGAGTCACGGGAGGAGGAACATAATTATATAGGTTACCTTACACACACCGTATATTTATATTCATGATATCGCTACTATTGAAGACTAACTTGAAGATATACTATGTCAGGTTTATTCCATTTACTCAGCTTAATCAAAAGGATGTCATCAACACAGGACAAGGGAATAAGTACTTCAAAGAGGGCAGCTTAGTCGGTGGTAGAGAGAAACATATCAAGATAATAGTTGTGTGTAGTATTAGTAAGATATCTTATAGGATGATTTGTTACCCACTAGCGAGATAGTGTGTATGCTACATCCCACGTCGATAGCGTCAGATACCTTTCAGCAGTCTTAGGGCACATATTAGTGAGACATATTACGCGTCACTATTGGCACGCGAGACGCTTGTCATCACATGGTAACTCTATTCGGGACTATCAAGAGTCAAATGATTCCCCCATCATATCGGCAGAGGAGTGGGGTGTCCGCAATGTTAGAACGTGTTCTCTGCGCACCAACTGGGTCTAGAATGGATTATAGGCTGAGTGATGCCAAGCTCACTTATATCTCTGACCCATATATTAAGGCTGGTGAGTTATGACTCTCTTCCACCGAGGCGGAGACGCGTATAACTCATATTGCTGTTGCGAAGAGAGTAAACTTTCAGTGCGAGGACGTGGGTGTGTAAAAAGCCCTCGAGTGGTTGCTTAGACCGCAACTACCTCTTCTCAAAACCACGCACTCGATGTAATAGTCAGCATCCCAATCTATTCCAGTGCGCAACAACGAAGAGGGATTAGACAGTACGTGGGATTGTGCTCCGGATTTACCATTTATACTCTTGAGTCGATATAGAGACACTACTACGGAGTCCGAGCTGTTTCAAAACGTGATTGGGAGGGAGAACTGTAACTTAGAGCGTGAGTTCTCCAATTATGAGACTGCAAAGAAATACCAAAAGATCATTAATCACTGTTAGTTCTGAGTCACCGCTTAAAGTACTACGATGGATTAACATGCACCAGGAAGTCCAGTGATGTTAAGTCCTACAGCCCAATATAGAATTCCTCGAAGCGTGAAATGCAACGCAGCTGGCATGTGAGGGACTATCGTCCAGACGCCATGTGTGCGGTATACAGGTTGTGTACACTATGACTAAGATGAGACATAATGTCATAGTAGGCTTAGACTGCTAAGTCTTTTACCGCAGAAGCTAGGGAATATAAGCATCAAATGAGCTTGAGAGGAGGCAATTCCCTTTTTAACCTTTAACAGCAGTGATGCTGTATGAGGAGAGTCACGGACTCGGTGTACTGGAAAGGACAGTCGAATACTCAATACTAGTATCGCGTAGAGAGGGTTACTACGTATCCCCTATATGACGCTTATGCTAGCAAAACTCCTTTGGTACTGTTTACTTTTTTCTTTTCCTTCTAGTATCATTTTCTATGTAGATAGTCTAGCAGTTCTCGCTCACGTCGAACCTTTATCCTTGCTTTCAGTAATTCCTAAAGAACCATTAATTAATTTGCCAACTAAAAATAAATAAAGATTATAGCTATTTTCATTCATTTTCTTATATCGACAGCTTAAGGCTATATTTCGACGGTAGAATTTCAACTTGGGATTCCACTATATCTCATTATTTTACACCTGTTAGTTTCAATATCTTATGAAGTGTTTTAGTACTTTCCCTAATAATGAGGAGATGACTTCATCGTTCTAGTGGATGACAATGACTGGTGGTTACTGGAATCGATGAACGTCTCTGATCCGGGGCTTCCCCATTCATATTGTCATAGTGCCATACCTGGGTCTGGATAACAAGATGTCACACGAGGGTACTCCTGTCTTTCGGTACATGTTTTGATGAAACCACATTTGAATCAACATCAGAATTTCTTTTTGTACTTCAGTTTATATGTTGAGATCTCATGCTCCGAGGAGTGTGCCTGGCCTCTGCCTTCTCTAAGTGTAGTTTAATGAGTGGATTTGCATGTAGTTCTCTTCTATTCCTTGCGGATCATAGGGGTATGTTTAGGGCCGTTGATGGGGCGTCTCTCACCCATCTTTGCCTTGTTTACACGAGGCCTTCTACTTTGTTCACATTAGGACAAGGTGTTCCTCCTATTCCTAACGGTGGTTGTAAGGGATGCATTAAGGCCGTTGGAGGATCTTTTTCCTCATCTCGTCTAACGTATTTAATGAGCTCTTCATTTTGCTCAATGTTAGGACTAATGGTTTCTCCTCCGGTCTGTTGGGCCCTACATTTCGAGAGATGCTAGTTAAGCAAACCTGGATATGCTGAAAATTCGTTTAAGACGGCTGTCTCTCATCCTCTTCATTTTTCCCTCATTCCTTAGATGTAATACTCGAGGCGTTTAGCAGCTTGAGCTTCATCACAATCCAGTTTATGGGATAATGTAGTGTTGTTCTCATACCCTAGTAAATACGAACGTATGCTGCATAGACGCCAAGCTAATGTATGCGGACCGATGGATTTAATAGCGCGCGCATATCGCCCCATCACAGTCGGAATACGGGCTTCACGATGATTGAGAGCAAGACCTTGCTTTCGCATTGCACCGTATTATTTGTCTCTCGACTCGCTATAATGAAGTACCAACTTTGAATGTCTCCAGATCATCTCCCCTCATCCTATAACATTCCTAACATTGGCTATAACGGATTTAAATCATTAGCGCACTTGTGGAGATCCATTTACAACCAGTAAGTATTAGGCTCCTCCTTCTTTAGTATGGATCTTAGTCACATAGGCACATTACTTGACTGTTAGGGCTGCTATCTACGAGGCTTAATGCTTCTGACGTTAGGGCATTAGTGAGATTCCCCTCCTACCTTCTCTAAAACATCCGTTCTGTATTTCATTTGTCATCGGTTAAGCTTTGAATTAAACCACTTATTTTCTACAGACCATTATAGAATGTAATCAGTTGATCTGGGTGTCCGTTCAACAGCCTCAGGCAAGGAATGATTTTCCCTTCGACCTAAGGTTCATTTTAATCGATTCATCAGGACTCCTCACTAGGTTTTTTTCGTCGAGTGTGCGCATCAGAATAGCGAAGTAAGATCGGGGGTTTTTGGGGATATCTGCGCCACATGCGTCCTTACTGCATTGTAGAGCTTCAGTGTTACTCTAGCTTCGCACTAACTTCCTATTGCACTCCTGAATTTCGTAGGGTTACCTTAAGTATCCTCTGCAGCCGAGTGAGATTGAGACTATATACCCTTCTGTCTCGTCTTTAGAGGCTAAAACATGAAGTGTGCTCACAAAGACTAAGTCCCAGGAGTACCGAGCGGTTCTTAAATTGAGAGCTCTTATCTTAAATCTTTGGTTCCCAAATTGACTTTAAAGGTTACACTTTATATAGCTCGCGTGTGTACTTGTCCAGACTTTCTCATCCAACGACCCTTGATTTTGCTTTCCAAATGCCGTGCTCTATACAGCTTAGAGAATAAAGACCCATATTTTTCAGACACGATGGCAGAATCGTTTGGAGCCCTCACAAAACCCTCTCATGTGTGTCTTCCTGTCTATGCCACAAGTAGTTGAGGCGTATGAACTCTCTTGTATAGGTTGTATATACCGATATTACTACTTGTCACGACTTTGAAACAGGACCACCTAAAGACTCTCATTACTCTGGTCCGATGTGGTCGTTTGTCAGCTCTGTTAGAGAGTGGAATAGCGATAGCACATTCTACTCTCTCAATCCAATTTGTGTGCACGAAATGGACGTCGAATCAGAACCCTGTTGTCCTTTCCTATACAATCGTCAGAGTTATCTCATCTTCGTGTGTGGAGTTAAGTGTAACGGTTATGCTTTAGTAAGGCAACGATGTGAATCCATATTGAGTCTTAGGTCTCAGGCATACACAAGTTCTCGCAAGTTCCATCTAATGCGACTGTCTTCCGAAAAGCCTAACACATAGTTGGAACGTCCTGTGAACTATCATGGATGAACCATATCTACTAGCTGAGTACGATTTCATTCCGAGTAGTACTGAATATCCCTCCGGCTTTGGATTTATCTGATGTGTCTTACTCCTTGGTGGTCAACCATCTCATGCTGTGCAAGATAGCCGCTATGCCATTTTCTTATTAAGATAGTCCTAGGCATCTCCGACGAGAGGTATTGTCATCCTCAAATTATGGATCTGAATCGGAAGGATGGATTCAAGCTCTTTTCAACAGAATTGTGCAACGTCTAACAATATGTCACTTTGTCTTTTCTACTTTAATGTCTAAATTTCGCAAGTTGTCAAATAGCTACTCATAGAATTATCTCTCTATATAGGTCATTGTATAAGGCGTCTGAGGTAGACCAAAATCTATAAATATGACCTTCAACGATTACGCCTAAGAGTACGACTCATGCACTCGTAAAAGCTTCAGGTGAATTTATTGTTGCTAGAGCTCAATATTTGGCCTCTAGACCAGGTCCTATGGTGAAGTAGTCCTGATCAACATGGCTGCAATCATAATGCAGAATATTGTTTTTCCATTGTCCGGAGGACAAGGAGATAATTGTCCTATCCCAGCAATATAGTCGCGTTAAAAAAGTGATAGTATTTAGTCATTATTTCCACTCCTTGAGAAGATTCCCACCCATGTTGGATTTGAACGCTGACAGTACATAGAGCATAGAGATCTCGATAGTATTAGGCTGCCATTTTTTCGTACTAGGCTCGAATTGGTTCGAGTCTACCCTTAATCTTGCTATGCCACTTAAATCGCATACCTTTGTAGGCGAACGGTCGCTTACTTGCCTTATTAAGCATCAATACCCTTGACTAACATACATCAATGGACTGAATATCACCCTACGTAAGTCTGTTGCGGACATCTCATAGTTTTGCCAATATCCTTAATCTCAAGAGAGCAAGCAACTTGTCGAGATCCAGAAGGGACCGACTCTTTATTGTTCTGTCAAGGGTGCCAGGTAACAGAGTCAGGTCTTTCACTCATTCCAATAGATTGTGCCTCGTTGCTATTTATACTATCAGATAATAGACATCTCTGTTCTCATTGACAGTCGGCCATTCTTCAGTTCGGCGGTGCTTCTATACTGTAGTTCTTGCACAACACTGATTATTTCAAAAGTGACAAGTCTGGTTGTATTCGTTATGCACATGACTCTTCTCTTGACCTTTAGTCATGAACCTTTTTTTGATAAACGATAAGTACGTTGATCACTATAGCTCAGCTAACCCCCTTGAGAGTGCAACTATCCGTGTTCTTACTAGTTTCATCTTCTGAGCTTCTTTACAGCATCAATCGAGGACAGAGTTGTTTCCATTTTGAGATAAGCGACCCAGAATATTCTGGGTCGAATATCTCATGCGAGGGGTCTCAGAGGTAGTTTGATGTTGATTAATATGAATTGTGTGGTTATGATCATTGTGGCTGACTGATATCCAGTGATCTTCATGCGACATTCTATCGATACACGACTGGATTTGTATCAAGAGAATAATATCAAAATTCTTCTGTTGGGAAGGTTTCGCTATTGGGGCAAGTGTAGCTAAGCTTTGGATAGGAGGTTGGCTCTGATATTCTCTGCCCTTAGAATTTGTTGAATGCCAAAGTAGCTGTTGATTTCACACCAGGCTGAGGTTAGGACCCTCTTTTACTTTTTGGCGAGCAGTCATATAGCTTTTGCCCATCATATGTCCTTCTTATTCTCATTGGTTCAAGTGAAGCTATCAGAAATATATTGACTCCATCTTGGACGTCTACTCCACATTACCATGCAATCTATGGTGAGCTTCACTATAAAAAAGTCCATTATATGTATCGTTGTGGATCTTTGACTACTCTTATGTGGTTCGTTCCGGTTCGTAGCCTTATCTTCAGTCCTGCTAATTAGAGCTTCTATTCTGTCCGCATTATTTATGTAGAAAACTCAAAGCGCTGAGTTGGTCTACTTATGAACTCGACTCCATACGTGACCTGTCTGGAAATTGACCAAGATCGAGTCCAGACAATCTTGGCACAGAGCAAGACCTCTTGGGAATAGTCTCATTGTGTAGGACAGCAGCATGGTACGACCATGCGAGTCCACAGAGAGGCACACCACTATGTAACTAGGAATCTGTCGGCGTCTCTTCTATTCCGTGGAGTAGCCTTGGAGGCTTGCAAATCCCATTTTTCTAGACGAAAAATACTAACGTGGGTTAATAGCTAGCCAGGATCCGCTCGCAGTTAGGAGCATCATCGGTCGCAGGGGTATCTCCTGTCTGCATCCTCCGTATACTATTAGAGAATTTAGCCAGTTTACTATCTTCTGAAGAGACTTTGGACTTAATAATTTGCCTGTGAGAATCGTTGAATGAGCCCTACAGTACTTTATATAGTCCGAGAAATCCGTGTCAGGTCACGCCTCAATCTATGTAGTCGTCCCACCAGGTATAGTCGTGTCTTTATTCCTACATTTATAGAAGCATGTGTGCATCGATCCCATTTTCTGACAGAATACTGCGTATGATCAGCAATGATTTTGTAAGCATGAGTTAGAGGTAGGTATCGTTATGGTTTTGTCCGCACTTCTTGACAAAGTACGGTTAGTTTAGGGACCTGAATATTCTCTCAAACGGCTTATGAGGGATTCCACGACACGTATGTTTTCTCTAAGAGTCCCTTTACATTTTCTCTATCTTAGTGTTACCCTTAAGTTACTCGGAGCCTTGTCGGAATCATTTTCACAGACATACGGGTCCAAAATAGTAGAATTTCTATGTGGGGGGTTGGTGCGGTGTCTCAACACTTGTATCACCTCTATCTATCTTGCACCCTTAGGAACCGATCTATGGTCGGATGGGGGTTAACAATGAGTGACAACGTCTTTAGTTCAACAGTGTAGATTCGATTCTCTCTAATCAGAATGGACCCAACTTGGTCTCCTAATTCGAGTTAAGAATCTCGAGACACCACGAGGGTCTAATTTCACAAATCACATGCCCATTCTTAAGGAGACTTAGTGACAATAAGTCCGAGTCGGGATAGACTGGTTCCTAGTCGATGATCATCAGGTACAGATCTGCGTAATCTCATAATCATAGGCAACTATCGCTCCTGCAATATCGCGACAAATGTCCTATCCTATAGACTGGTTGACATTTCCGGGTGCAACTAGCTACTATCACGTCTGTAGACAGAGATGATCAATTAATGATTGCCTCCCTAGGAAGGGGGCATCCCTGCAGATAGATATCAGAGTGCTTTATACAGATCTGGCTAATTTTCTTAGGGAATTGGATTCAGGTCTCATTAAAGCTAAGACTGTCAAGTCAAACATTATGACTAACCTAGTGGCATGGGTTTAGCTCGGATTATATGAACCCACACCCTCAGATAGAACTGTGTCACAGAATATGGCCAGGTAATGAGAACCCTCGAGGATCGAAGGATGCCATTAACTCCGATACAAGTTGTGAGATATTCAGTCGAGAATAAGGGTTTATTCCAATTAAAAGAGACTCACGCTCGATCGTTTATATGGGTCCGGCACGCTACCTTAGGAACACCCTATAATATCTTATTTATGATTTTTGGAGAATCGAATTGAGCTTTGTACCTACAGGATCCTCAGACTCAAGCACTCTTTGACGTCTTAGATTATGAGCTCTTCTGCTCTGAGCTCGTTCCGCACCTCGTATGTACGATCCCAGACCTAAACAAGAAATGTACTATCCTTAATATCTGAGGTCTCTGAGCTTCCATTATAACGCGACATTGAGGAGGTTGATCAGGTTTAGCTTTCATTCTATAATCCAACTCTTTCGAGGCAGATTGCTGCAAAAGTTTTTCTCTCGCTCTAAGAGGCTCGATAATCAAATCTAGTGATTTGGCCAAGCTTGAGAGTCCGCTCGACGTATTGAATTAAGGACATACGTTGTTCGCTAGCACCTAAATCTCAATTTAGCCAGAATGACTGATCATATTGTCCTGAGCGATCTTTACAATATATTACACTTTTAACTGTACGGAGAAATGTTCATTAAACTATAGAATAAAGATGGCAACATTATGATCCTAGGAGTGTTTATTGCATACTAGGGTATCTGAGGTACAAGAGAAAGTAAGTTTTCGCGGCGTTATATAAGGGCAGATGCACGCTAAATACAAAACTGCCATAGAGCAATCCACGCATTCACACAGTCATTAAAAGAAACAAAGTACCTTTTCTTTCGATACGCGTCATAGAGAGTGGGGCTTTAAACTCCTTCTTTTTCTTAATGGCGAATTTGATTATCAGCTTGAAGAAGGATGCCATGAAAGGTAACGGGTAGCCTCAATAAGGTGGACTTGGAGGCTTGTAATCATCCAGCCAAACTTGGAGATATAATTTACTCCTGGACATAAGATAGGTGGTTACGAGATCACTCTATATGGACACGATACTTTGTATCTACTCATATAATACTTAACTTTTAGGATGTATCAGATACATGGGCATATCATTTCACACTACATCACTTCATCCCATGTATATTTGGCGAATCTGCATCATTCTCTAGCATTATGTAGAATTATACCTCATTTGAGATGACAAAAAACAAATTTCAAGATTGTTTGAATAGTGTGTTAGGATCTAACTTCTATTAATAAGAGATCTCTAGAAATCCCAACTTTAAAGGACAGTTAGATGTAGTAAATACTCTAAACATTCACTAGCTCTACCAGACTATGCAATTTATCCAACCATTTTGATCTTTCAGGTATGGTAATAGATTAATATGTTCAACATAATTTTATTTGTTATTTGAATTTATGCATATCTTAATTGTGCCTAGTACCTAGGATCGGCAGACCATTGATCACTAAATTAGACAATCAGTCAAGAATGTTACCTAAATTGATACTTTATTTAGGCAAATCTAACATATATTATTCTAGCTATAGAATTGTAGATCTAATCTTTGGATACCCTAGATGAAGATGTCAGCTATTCCTATCTTTAAGGAAACCATATGAAGCACTAATGACGATACTTTATTATTTTAGATCCTCAAATCTTTGTATTTAACTTTTTTCGTTCTGATCCTCAAAATCTGGCCACAAATTCTTGCGGTGAGCCGATATCTAATAAATTATTTCACATTGTTTCTAGACTTACCATATGAATTTGCTTATATAATACTGTCAGATAAATATTTTAGGATGGTACAATCATGATGCGGCTCCGAGTATGGAGCCTAGCCTGACTGTTTGGAAGGGAATAAGCGCTTCAAGATTTCTACGGGAACATCCAGCGGAATTTGTCTCAATATCTCAAACTGCGGTAGGAAGCAGGATGGCTTCCCTTTTGTAAGGCAAGGAGTTAAACAGTGCCTTGCCAAGAATCAAAGCAGCTAGATATACTTCCTCATAAATTAATCCTTGTTATCCCTTTTGGGATTTGTAGAGGGATTTTGATAACTTTAAATATATAGTAGTAAATCTGATCAATTTAAACCTTAATAATATTTTAGACAGTGACCCTGTATAGTAGTCATTTATGATATGAATTAAATCAAACTCTTAGGTTGTCCACCGCAAATTGAAGTCGGAGTTTAAAATACCATGTGCAAGATGGACGCTACTCAACCAAAAGATAAACGTTATACTATACTTCTGGCCTATTTCGGGTATTAGGGCAGCCTATAGACAAGCATAATTGAGTAGGCCAATTTCATAATTCCACCGGCTCATAACTGCTCAGCAAGCGCATCGCCTCGTGAAGCCGAGGTCCAGTGGATGAGTTCATAGGTACACGGTTCCGATTGATTGGGTGTTTGAGTAGAAGATCTTCTTACTTCTAAATTATGGACAGAAAACAATGACATATATGGAATTAGGATACTCAGTAAGGCGAATGGATTGTCTTTACACCTTTATTTCAATACGAGATCAACTAGCGGCGCAATACACTCTAATGGCGCCACTAATGTTTAAGCGGGACAGAAGGCCTATCATACAACAGCATCGCATCTAAATTGCCCATGGTATATTGTGACTCCTGCGCTTCGGGCACTCATATCGTCAACAGATGACAAAGATATGTGGCACACTTTGCGATGTGAGATGAGCGATAGGGCGATGCTTGAGTGAGGGCTCTACTTTGTAGCATGGGACGGGGAGGGAGACGGCTCGCTCTAGCGGGAAGTCTACTCGCGAGAGAATGTTGTTGAATTTCTTCAATCATTGTCACTCGACACATCTGTGAGGTGTGGAACGTGGTCTAGGAGGTTCTTTGATTTTAGCTCCACTAAACTGTTTCCGTCAGAATTCCAACATCTTCTTCTCAGCGAAGTTTCTTGATTTTTGAGGGTCCGAATCACGCCTTTAAGACTCTTGATTGGGTGGGGGATTATCGAGGATCCTTCCTGATGGATCTCTACTCTATGCATTTAAGGGGAATGATCATCGATATCTAACGAAAGGATAGGAGTTATTAGAAATGATGACCTGGAATCTAGGGCGTCATCCATCTTGTTCTCACCAACATTAATCTGAGAGAGTTTGATGGGTCTGCTGGAGATCCCCTCACGAGTATATAGGACTCTAGCCTTCCACTTGGCCACCTTCTAATTGCCACGGTGGCGAGGTCGTTGCGACCTCTTGAATCCTTCGTCGACTGGGTAGATGTTTCTCTGGATGGTCGGACTGCAGTGTACGAAGACGTGGGCTTACCTGGACTCAGCCTTCCCATAGTACGTGACATGGGTGTGTCACAAGGTCAAAGTGTCAATGGTCCAAACATTTGACCAAATCCAAGGTAGACTTTTGACCAAGTCAAAAGAATAAGAAATGGTAAGTGACCAAAATGGCGATGTCTACAAAATAAGACAAACCTTTTTTGACTGCAACCTTAGTCATCAGACCATATGAAGGCCTCTGATTTGAGCACAAACTCCTTTGGCTCGTCAGGAAACTTATTTAGATAGCAAAAGAAGAACGTAGGTTCAAATCGAGTGTTTTGGAGATTTTTTTGAACTAATTGAATCACATTTAGATCAATAAACTGATCGTTCAATGATGTACAGATTAAACCCTCTGTTTGTGTGATCCAGTTGGTTTAGTTCTGTATGGTATGCCGATTTGTCATGCATCTCTAATCATCGACTCATCGAAACTTCTTTCGATGGATCAGAACTTTCAATCGAACAGCTAAAACGATCATCAATCTAAATCATTCTAATTGCTCCAAATCCACCATGACACCTAGAGTATAATATGGTGCACCCATTAGAGCTATTGTGAACCTCTTGTGCAGTACCTTTGTGATTCGTCTTCATCTTGAGCCACTTCGATAGGGTTAGGTGAAACTACTGATCTCAAATCTTAGTTTGATGCAGTAGTCGTATGAGTTACGTACATATATTGACTTGCGAGGTAGGGTCTAAATGTGAAACATCTGATATGATAGACTTCTTACTATTTATTTTCTCATGCCATGGCATGCTGGTAAGAGCGTACTTCTGAGATGGTCCAGGAGATCGAATACGCGCGTGTGGGAGTTATAGCATCTACGAAGGAGGATGTTCCGCTCGTTGCAGGTCGCGTCTCGGAGGTCCGTTCAGCGAACTGTTGAACGCTTCCTAGTAGCAGGCTGATCCTTACTTTAGGTTAGTATAAAGCAGAGAATTGGCGCACTTAGAACAAAAGTCTCTACTTGGGCCCAGCACCGCCCTGTTATTAGACCGCAATAATTCGGAAGGTCTGGTGGAACCCTCAACCGCCACTTTCGACGAGCGTTCCTCCTCTTCTCCAGTGCGACAATCCCTATTGCTGTAATAAATTTGGTTGTCACCAAAATTGAGCCAAACTTGGAGAAGATGAGGTCACGCATCGGTTAACCTGGGCAAAACAAGCTCAATCGATAGTCGAGGGCTGGTTGGCCTCCAACAAGAATCCTACGATGAATCAAGTTCAGCTCTTTTGGCCAACAGATTGTAGTGCTCCAGGATTTTAAGCAAGAGTTTTTTAAGGAAGAAATCAAAAACTTAGAAAGAAAGCATATTTTGGAGAGTCTCTTATATAGGCAAGTCCATAACAAACTGATGATAATAGCTATAACCATCTAGTATGAGTGTTCAGGCTCATGTGGAGTGTGTTATGAAGAATGGTGTCAATTGTCATGACTGCCAGTTGAGAGTGATGTCTGTTAGGGATTAATGGTCGAAGTTTGGATGGAGTTGCGCTGGTCGTGAAGAGCTCCGAGTCACGATGATACTAAAGAAGTTAGTGCCCCTTTAGGATCCGTCTGCATGTAGGTCAACTTGTATTATTTTGGGAGTTTGACTTATGTAGATAATGAGGTCCTTCCGGATGAACCGTAGGGGGCTCCGACGCAAAAGGAATTCTCTCATCGTTGGCGAAATTGATACAAGAGTGTAAGGCTATGACCGAAGGAGTTTGGGAGGAGATTCAATCTATATGAGAAGCCCGACTAGGAGAAAGTCTAGCAAAGGAGTTTTGACTGCTGAAGGAGTTCGACTGAAAGGAGAAGTCGATAAGGAGTTCGACTGCTAAAGGGAGTAGGTAAAAGTTCGACTGCTGAAGGAGAAGTTCGGAGGAGCTCCAACTTGAAGGAGAAGTTCGGTAGAGCTCGACTATTGAAGGAGTCTAGTTGAAGGAGAAGTCCGACAGGAGTTCAACTAGGGAAAGGTTCGAAAGGAGTCTCGACTGGCTGAAGAGGATCAGGAGGAGTTCGACTGCTAGAGAGTAGTCCGGGTGGAGTTCGACTGGCCCCTAAGCTGGTCCACAGGCTAGACTGGTGCTAGGGGCACATCTCACTGTTCAAGTTCATCAAAAGGGGATCCAATGAATCAAGAAGGGTGATCACAAGATCGCTTTGAGACTAGCATTTATCCGAACTTTGATGGGAGTAGGTTTTACCCCAACAATAGTCTCCTCTACTCTCGAGTTCAATTCGAAGGAAAGGGAGACAGATGCGACTGCAAAGTCCTTTTAGTCTCCCGTGCCCATCAGTAACAGGATGCCTTAAACGTCTACCGTGGCTGGCGCTGAACTTCATAAATACGAGATGATCTAAAAATAGATTTTTTGAGCCTCCCGTCAAAACTCTACCTAAGGTAATGGCAATAATTATGGATCTGACCGTCGCCATTCTCTATAATAATTAAGTGGGACACGTAGCGCAATATAGATTGACCAATGAGATCTGGCAAATCATAATTGTTTTGAGCTTCCGTTGGCTAATTAAAGTTCTTTCTTCTTCCTCCAGAATCCTATTTCTACTCGAGTCTTCTCCTTTAACTTCTGAGTCCTTATCCTATTGGGCGTGAAATCTAGTTGGTCATCGGAAATCGGATCGGAGTCAGACGAAGATGAGGTCACCATCGATGACCTATAAAATAAGTCTCATTCTAGAGTCAGTGTGGTGGCTCCGGCAGACCCCCCGATAACAGTCAGCTCTTTTTGCCAATAAAAATGAAAGTTCTTAGAGAGATTATTAGTAAGAGTTTTTTAGAAAAGAATCAAGAGCATAGAAAAGAAGCATATTTGGAGGGTCTCCATATAAGCAAAGTCCATAACAAACTGATAGTGTAGTCATAACCAATCTGATAGTGGGCCAATCAAGCCACATATGGTTTGTTACAGAGAGTGGTGTCCGTTATTGGTGACTTGCCAGTCGAGAGTGATATCCATGAGGATTAATGGTTAAGTTTGAATGGAGTTGCGCAGGTGGTGAAGAGCTCCAAAGTCTGATGGGTTCCAGAGAAAGTTTGGTTCCCTTTAAGGGTCGGCTACATGTAGGTTTAGCTTGTATGTATTGGGAGCCGACTCACACTTAATGAGGTCCTTTCGAGTCGACTTAGGAGGCTCGACTGTAAAGAAATTCCTCTATCGTTGATGAATCGACACTAAGAGTGCGGAAGAACCTGTGACTGAGGAGTTCGCCAGAGAGATCCAATCTACAGAGAAGCTTGACTGACAGGAGAAATCTGGCTAGGAGCCTCGACTGTTGAAGAGTCTGGCTGAAGGAGAAGTCCTTCAGGAGCTCGACTACGTCTAGCTGAAAAAAAAAGTCGCGCAAGAAGTTTGACTGGTGAGAGGTCTGGGAGGTAGTTCGACTGACGGAGAGAAGTCCGGAGGAGTTCGGACTAGCGAGAGGGAGTTCGGAAGGAAGTTTCGACTAGCCCCTAAGCTAGTCAGGCTAGACGCCCAGGGGGCCGTCTCCACTATTTAAGTTCATCAAGGGGATCCAATGATAGAAGAATGACTTGAGATCACTTTGATACTAGACATTTACCAAAACTTCGGGCGGGAGCAGGTTTATTCTCAAGAGTGATAATCACTCAAAATAATATTTTTTGAAAATAATTTTTTATAATTCCTAAAGCTAGGTAGAAGTACTTCCTTTCCTAACGTTCAAGAATCTCTCCACCATTTTTCAAACATTCCACTTACCTAAAGTTCTGCAATGAATTGCATAAAAACACCGTAATCTAAACCCAGGTAGTAGAATTACATATCGAAAAATTTCAATGTGGTTATCATATAATAATCCTGATAAGCAACTCTTGCTCCTTCTCTTATTCCAGCCTGTTTGGGGTCAAGAGAAGTAAGAATATATTCTCTTCTGTATGACCCTTCTTCAAATAGTATAAGCATTATGCCTGATTTGGGTCAATATTGGACTTAAATTATTTTTGACTAGGCTTTGAAGCTCCAATACAACCCATTTGTATCTGGCTGAATCAAATTCCAATTTTCGATAACCTAATTATCGAAATTGGGTCCATACAGTCATCAACTGTCTCAACAGTATTGACAATTAGGGTTTACCTTAATTTGAGAAAAGAGAAAATAACTAAATGTATATGAAATTTTTTAAGCCTACGAGAGACTTAGACTTTAGTCTAAAGGTTCTCCACTATTTTATTTGAATTGATAGACTCCAAGCTCCAATTCGGAAAATTACTTTAAAATTTTCTTGTAAGGTACTGGAATCGCACCATAGACTACACATAAGCTCGACTTTGGGTCAGTCAACCGCATGGGCATGCTACGGATAGGTCATTAATTAATTTTTCTCCAAACAACTTCTAGTAATTTCAATTTGATTTTAAAAACCTAATCAATAGGCTTTGGCCTCCACTGTAAGGATCCGGTTAGGTCCCAACCATTAACATAACCTTATATTTACTGGATGATGTTATTGTATTTATTGGTGCATCTTTAACAAATGATTAAGCCCAGCTTTAATTGTCACCTAACCACCATTCAGAGAAGATACATTCAAGTTATTATATTATGAATGATAAATTCTTCAGTCAATAAGCACCAGACTTTAAAGGCTCAATGATTATTGAGTTAATAGACCCATTATCACCCAACTTAATTGGGAAGGCTATGACTTGTTATCTCCATAACTTGTCATTTTAGGATCTAATAATTTTAGAGAAATATTAATTATTAGTGTTTTAAGGATAGAAAGACCTGAACCAATTTACTCCATTGACTAATCAAGTCAAGTCCTCCACTAACTCTCACAGTCATCAACAAGGACTAGGATCATTTCGTCCATGGGTACGCTAGATCAATCTCACTGAATAAAATCAATTTCACTGATTTTCTATAAGACATGGGTTAGCACGAATCAATGAGCAACCTAATCAAACTGATTAACCAATTGGCTAGGTAAGTGAGATTCGATGGGAGGGTCTACCAAGGCTTGCCTTAGATACTATCAAAAAATGGCTTAGGTAAGCGGGCTGTCAATTAAAAACCCACCAAGTCTATGATGTCAGACTTACCTTAGATACCAATTGATTTATTCAGTTTTGATTGGTCTAACCTAAGACTCAACCTCGACACTGAGCCATAAATCAGTATCCATTTATTAGATGCGTGGACTTTGATCATCTAAAACAACTAATTCGGATTGTCATAAAAAATGACGCTAAATCCTAATTAACAATTAATTGGTTTGATTTAATTCTTAACTTATTCCATATTTAATCAAACTCTAGGTTTAAAACCTATGTTAAGGACATGAATCAAACTAACCGCATTACCCTTTAACCCATGTTTATAAAAATTATCTTAGGATCTTTAAATTCACAACCTAGATCCTAAACAATCACTTATTCTTATTTAAGTTTCAAGGCTTTTGATTTGGAATTTATGGAATTCAAAAACTAATTTCTAATTTGATTATTTAAAATCATTTTTTAATTATAAAGAGTTTACCATTAAAATCAATTCAATATATGGTTTTAAGATTGATTTATTTTTAATATTTAGATCCATGTCCCTAGATTTTCCCAAATCTAGGATATTTTGCAGAAGTAAGTTCTCAATTTAAATTCTATAAAATAAATATATCATACATCAACATTCTTAGATTCAAAATAAAAGATACATATCAACTATGCAACAATAGGATGTTAGATCTAAAGATAAAAACACATCATAGGTCAATCATAAACTATTTAAGATTTAAGATTTAAAATCTAAAATAAATTTATAAATTACTTTTAGATCTCATCTAATATATTTAAATTTGGATTCAGATCAGTACATTCTAAGGACCAATCCCCCTCCTCCATTATAGAGGGGATGAACCTTACGATAGGACAACCTTATAATCAGTATGTCCGATCTGCATATTATTTACGATCTAATCTAAATAATCTAAAATAAATTCTATACATCTATTTATTTAAGATTTAAAATTAGAAAAATGAATCATAAATTAACTTAGATCATATCTAACTTATTCATGATTTAAATTTACAGATCAATACATACTAGGACAACCTCCCATTGTAAGGGTACTTAAGTAGGACAATCTTATTAATCAGTATGTATGATCTATAAAATTGTTATTTTAGATTTATCTTAATGCAAAATATGACATGTTATAAAAGAACTAGTGTTCTGATACCACTAATGGAAAACATGCAAGTGTTTCATGCTTAATTTTAAAACTTTTGAAATAAATTTATGGTAAGAAGGATGTAGATAAAACCTATTAATCTACAAAAGCATGTAATCTAATTTCTAAATTCTATATCTAGGATCTATAACCAAAATATCATAATGCATGTAAATTTATTTGAAATAAATATTTTGGTATTGATCAGAATCAATACCCATAGATCTAGATAGTTCAGATCAAGACCCTAATCGGCATCTAGGTGAGAGAAGAGATCAATCTCTTACCTTCACATAGGTAGAGAAACTCCATGATTGATTTTTGTTGTTGCTTTGAAGTCTAACACACATGTTCGGCTCTACAGGTAATCCATATGAGGCTACAACATAAATCCGAAAGAATCCGTCGAATGAAGATACCGTCGAAGTGCTAGCTTTCTTGTCGGATCCCTTTAATGATTAATCTATAAAATATTCTCGGATCTCTTAGACACCCAAGAGATAAGAATAAGATTTGACAAATAAGGAGAAAATCTATCCTGGATCTCCCACAATAAGAAAAAAAATAAGGAAAAAACACCTTAAGAGAAGATAGATCTTCTGCTTCCAGAACAATCAACAATTATGTCCTGAAAACCATCTCTATTTAGGATAAGAGAGACCTTCTCGTCTAATTTTTCTCATGTTTCCAGACCTAAACATTATCAAATTTTCTCATATAAATTTCATTAAAAGAGGAGAAGAAGGGTTCTCAAAGAAACCCTAAGAGAAAGACTATTTTCTCTTCTTCTTCTCATATCAGGACACGATCAGATAGTTCCAAAAGAACACCTTGCCCCGCAATCATGGAGCAGTCAATCCCATGGACATATTTTTTTCCCTCCAGATTTTTTTATTCACATAAAATCTATAAAGAATGAGAAGAAAATACTTAAAAAGAAAAAACAAGAGAAGACAATCTTTCTCTTACCTTTGTTTTCATCAAACATCAACATTTGATGTCCAAAAGAAAAAGATTTTCTCGCATGATTGTTGGCACCACCAATAACCTCCAACGCTTCCTTGCTTTCTCATTCTGAAATTTACCATGGAATATTAGGGGATTACTCATTGCAAACCTCCATAAAAATGTGGTGTGCCTTTTTAATAAAAGGACTAGGTCAAAAAAGAGATCTAGTCAAACTAGGAAGAGACGAACTCTTATGTGTGCCCCTCCATAATTTTTGGCATGAGAATCGAAGGCCAGCACACAAAATGAGAAAGAATAAGGCACAAAAGATTAAAGTAGGCATGGAGAGAAAAATTTTCAAAAAGGGAAGAAGAAGTTTAACAGATTAAAACCTCTTTCTTAGTTTGCTCATTCGAAACCAACTTCCAATTAGATCAAGTCAAATTTAAATCCAAAAATCACTAAGGAGTGGGGCATGGGAAATCTCTGCTTAGGCATGAAAGGGAAGTCAACGTAGACTTCTATAAATTAAAGCCTAGCAAGGGGCGTGGAAATTGCTTAAGTGCCAAAAGGAAGAAGGGAATTCCTGTCAACTAGGATTCTCTAGGACAAACCAATTAAATCCCATTTTATCTAGATTTGAGTCCAACCAATTAATAGGCTATCCCTAATCTAATTAGGAAGCCTAATTAAATTAGATTTAATCATATTTATATTGTTTAATTTTTAATCAAATTAGAAATTAGGTACACTCCAAAGTCTACGTCGAAAGAACTTCTTCTTCCTTGCAATTGCTAATCTTATAAATAATTAGACTTAATCAAATTAAGTAAACAAACAATTTTATTGATCCTAATTTAATTAAACTAATCTCAACTAATGCTTAATCAAAATTAAGCCAATTAATATATAACTTGCTAAAATCGATCCTCGCAATACTTACCTTAGGTTCAAACAATCAATCTTATTGATAGTTTGATATTAGAAGAGTTCTCTCAATGATCGTTAACCAATCGACTAAGTTACAAATCTCTTCTTGTATGTGACTCCATAGTTTTTTGAACCTAAGCTATAGTATCAAGAGCTTATTCTTGTACCAAATCAAATAAACATTTAGGTATGATACCCAACGTCGGATAGCGTCGAATGTATAATAAAGCAAACATTCTTAGAATAGCCTATAGTTAACCATATAATTCATCTCTTTTTGATATAATTCTCAAGATGACTTCGAGTAAGCTATCAAACACTCATACAAGTTCATATCTATTATTTTTAAAATGTCCCATCTTCTCAAGGTGGGCTTCGATCTTCTGCTGGCCCAACGGCTTTGTAAGTGGGTCTGCCACATTATCTGTGGAGTTGACTCTCTTGACCTCGACGTAACCTTTCTCGAGGTAATCGCGGATGAGGTGGTATCACCGTTTGCTTGGAACTCTTCATTACAGCTTCTTGACAGCACCACCATTGCACACAAACAGACTCCCAGATGTCGACTTTCGATCATCTATATCGGACATGAAATCCGAGTCTGTGTATCCCTGGACTTGGAGTTCTCCATTACCAAAGACCAACATCATATCCTTAGTTCTTCTCAAGTACTTAAGGATACATTTCACAGAAGTCCAGTGTTCTTCACCTGGATTTGACTGATATCTGCTTGTGACACTCACAGCATGGGCTATATCAGGTCGTGTACATAGCATGGCATACATGAGGCTCCCTATTGCAGAAGCATAAGGGATCTTGCTCATGCGTTCTATTTCCTCAGGTGTGCTGGGGCACATCTTCTTGGAAAGATGAATACCATGTCTGAAGGGTATTAATCCCCTCTTAGAGTTTTCCATACTAAACCTCTTTAGTACTTCCTCTATGTACATCTTCTGTGAAAGTCCTAGCATCCTATTCGGTCTATCCCTATAGACCTTAATTCCTAGAATAAAGGATGCTTCACCTAGGTCTTTCATGGAGAATTCCTTGGACAACCATATTTTGACTGTTGTCAACATGGGAATATCATTCCCAATAAGGAGGATGTCATCCACGTACAATACGAGGAAGACAACAGCGCTCCCACTGACCCTTTTTGAAAACACATGGTTCCTCTTCATTTTTGATGAAACCAAACTTTTTGATCACATCATTGAAACGAGTGTTCCAGCTCCGAGATGCTTGCTTAAGTCCATATATGGACCTTTGCAGCTTGCAAACCTTGTGATCAGTATCACTGGATGTGAAACCTAGCGGCTGTTCCATATAGATATCTTCCTCAAGATATCCATTTAGGAATGCCGTTTTCACGTCCATTTGCCATATTTCATAATCGAAATAGGCTGCAACGGCAAGCAATGTGCGGATGGATTTTAGCATAGCCACTGGGGAAAAGGTATCCTGATAGTCAATGCCTTCGCGTTGACTATAACCTTTTGCCACTAGTCTAGCCTTGAATGTCTCCACATTCCCATCTGCACCAATCTTTCTCTTGAAGATCCATTTACACCCAATAGGTACTATACCTTCTGGTGGATCTACCAAGGTCCAGACTTGGTTTGAGTGCATCGAGTCAATTTCTGACTGCATTGCCTCTAGCCATTTCTCGGAGTCGATATCTGATATCGCCTCGTTGTAGGTTTTGGGATCATCACCATGAGCACCATTACCTACGAGGAACATTTTCCTCTACTTCCTCTGAAATAATACCTAAGTATCTTTCAGGGGGACGGGAAAACTCTTTCCGATCTACGAGGTGGAGGAGGTAGTGTTCTTATTGGCTCAACCTGATTTGGTTCCAATTGGTCCTTAGCTCGTTGTACTTGTGAGACTTTCTCATCAAGCTTGAATCTCTGCTTTCCAATGCCGCTATCTTGAATAAACTATTTTTCAAGAAAGATGGCATGTCGACTCACAATCACATTGTGGTCTTCTGGAATGTAGAAATAGTATCCTAATGACTCTTTAGGATATCCTATGAATCGAGCTCTGAAAGGACCTAAACTCTAACTTGTCCGCTTGTTGTCTTTTGACATGAGCCGGACAACCCCAAATTCTGAGATGACTCAGACTTGGTTTCTTACCGTGCCATATCTCATACGGTGTGGTAGGAACGGTTTTAGAGGGAACCCTATTCAGTAGATAAATTGAAGTTAACAATGAGTGTCCCCAAAGAAAATCAGGGAGGTCTGTGAAGCTCATCATGGATCGAACCATATCCAATAGAGTCCGATTTCTCCATTCTGAAACCCCGTTGAGTTGAGGTGTTCCTGGTGGAGTCCATTGAGAGACTATGCCATTTTCCTTGAGATAGTCTAGGAATTCTCCGGCTAAGGTATTCACCTCCTCGATCTGATCGAAGAACCTTAATGGGTTTTTCAGTTTGTTTTTCTACTTCATGTCTGAATTCTTTGAACTTTTCAAAAGCTTCAGACTTATGTCTCATAAGATACACATACCCATACCTAGACAGATCATCGGTAAAGGTAATGAAGTAGACAAAATTGCCTCTAGCCGGCACATCAAATGGGCCGCACACATCAGTATGTACTAGGGCAAGGAGATCTGTGGCCCTCTCCCCATGTCCAACAAAAGGGAGTTTAGTCATTTTGCCTTGAAGACAAGATTCACAAGTTGGATATGACTCGAAAGTCAATGGACTCAATAGCCCATTTTTCTCCAATTTGTTGATCCTATCTTCTGCTATATGACCTAATCTCAGGTGCCATAGATATCTATCGTTTGGACTATCCCTAGGTCGTTTGGCATTCACGTTTTGCTCGATAGTTAGAACAGGTACATCATATGTAGCTGATAAAGACCATTAATAAGAAAATCATTTGCAATTTTATTTCTTTCATAAAGAATGTTACAATGGTCCTTAAAGAAGGTGAATCACATAGCCTTCTTGTGCTAAGCATGAAACAGAAATCAAATTCCTGCTAGCTGCAGGCACATAATAACAGTCTTTCAAAACTAAGTCTAAACCAGATGGTAATCGAAGAGGGTATGTTCCCACGGCTACTGCAGCAACTCTTGCTCCATTACCGATGCGTAGGATCATGTCTCCATCTCCATCCCTCAGCTATCCTCAAGCTATCCTGCAAGACCCTGCACAGATGAGCACTAGAACCAGAGTCAAGCACCCAACTGGATGCAGAAGAAACCGCAGAAGAAACAAGGTTAGACTCAATAACGAGCATACCTCCAGAAGGACCTTCCTTCTTGTTCTTCAGGGTGGCCAGGTAAGTAGGGCAGTTCCGCTTCCAATGGCCGTCGCTGTTGCAATGGAAACACTTTCCTTTGACCATCGGCCTTTTCTTCGGCTTCTGCCTTCTTCTTCTTTGATCCTTCCACCTTTTGCTTTTTCACAGACTTCTTTTTCTTTCCATAAGACTTTCTTTTGGAAGAAGTCCGTTCCATAGCAAGAACTGAGCCTTTAGAACCTTTCATAGAAAGCTCAGCGGTAACCAGCATATTCATTAATTCGGCCAAGGAATTTTGAAGTTTATGCATGTGGTAATTCATGATGAATTGCCCATATGCATCAGTCAAGGATTGCAGAATAATATCATTCTGCAGGTCCAAGTCTAACTTCACACCGAGCTTCTCAAGCTCTTCCATGTCCTTGATCATTGTCAGACAGTGATCTTGGACTGACTGCCCATCACGCATCTTAGCCTTAAAAAGTCATTTCGTGACTTGATATTTGGCTGCGCGACTCTGTTCACCAAACATCTCCTGCAGGTGAGCCAACATTTGGCGAGCAGTCCCGATATCTTCATGTTGGCGCTGGAGCTCATCAGACATCGAGCCCAACATGTAATATCTGGCCTTATTATCTTCGTCTAATCCATTTTTCCAGAGACGCTCTCTGTTCAACAGTGGATGGACGGGCTGGTAAGGTGGGAGGGTCCTGGTCCAAAACATGGGTTAACTTCTCGAAACCCAAAATAATTTTGTAGTTCCTGAGCCAATCTTTATAATTGGGTCCAGTCAGTCTATGTGTGTCCAGGATACGTGCCAATGGGTTGGACGCAGACATTTTCCTGTAGAGAGTCAAAGATTCTAGTTAGATACTGTAATTTTGACTTGACCAATTTGTTTAGGGATTTTATTTTTAAACAAATTAGCTCCCACTATTTTCTCGGATCCCTACACTCCCTCTGTAGAGATGCGAAAAATCTCCACGATTAATGATTTCTAGTGGGTGGTGCGGTCTCACCAACTGACTCATCACCTCACCTAACAGTTATTGGTGATGGGTTAGCCAATGAGTGAACAACTCTTGTTCAATGATTCTCTAATCATGGTGCACCCAAACTTGGTCTCTAATTCATGAATCTCACCGTATCCGGAATATTGATCCACTCCTTAGTTAAGTCAGACCCACCATTTGCATAGACTGGGTTCCTAATTGAGTCTCTCACCGTATCCAAAATATTGAGCCCAACTCATCCTCCAGCCCATAGCATCCAATGCCTAATAGACATGGTTGCATCTTCCCGGTGCAACTGAGCCACTGTATCCAGCCGAGAACAATCAACCCCGGGAAGGGCCCGCACATCTACAATGGTGGAAGACCTCAGACTTAATCTTTTCTTAGGGAGAATTGATTCAGGTCTCATTAAACTAGACTTGTCATTAGTCATAACAATTATGACTAACCTAGTGGCATGGGTTAGCTCGGATTATTGACCACCTCAGATCAGAACTGTGTCAACAGATATGGCCAGGTAAGTGAGATCCGGTGGAAGGAATATGCCATTAACTCGTACAAGAACGCATTCAGGTCGAGTAGCTTCCAATTAAAAACCAGTCGGTCGTATGTGCCAAACTTACCTTAGACACCAAATTGTTGAGCCAGAACCAATTGGGTTAGCCTACAATCCAGACTCTAACCTCTGAGCCTAATTAGGTCTTGCTTGATCGTGACTCGATCTTGACCCAGACTTAATCCTATTAGGCTGGTCAATTTAAGCATTGTTGATCCCATCTAACCAACTCTTGATTCGGTTTGATCAACCGCTTAGACCTAATTGAGCTACCCAAGCCCGAACCCAGTATTATGAATATGTCTTAGATCTGAAAATTCTCAATTTTAGACCTAATTAATATTCCATAATCTTAATTCTTAATTAAGTAGGGTTCATAAACAAAATATGCACAATAAATCCTAGGGTTTCAGGATCTAGGGTTTTGCAGAAAGTAAGTTTTGGGTTTCTGATTAAGGACGAACACGCAGCACCCCTACACATCATAAGAACACCCCATCGAATGGAAAGAGAGGGCCTTTAAACCCTTTTTCGTTCTTATGACCGGACGGCCAAGAGGAACGCCTTAATCAGGAACATGCAATACTACAAAACAGTTTTAGATCTATATCATATATCTCATATACAAATTAGATCTAATCATGGCATATTTTGCATACATCTCATGTATCGAAATCATGCATATTTTCAGATCTAAATTATCTCATAATAATCTAAAAAATTAGATTTAAATTGATCTAATCAAAATAAATTCTAATCTAGACAATTATGTAGAACTATTCTACAACTAGTCTAGACATGCATCAATCATATCTCATATGATATTTAAAATTAAATAATTTTTATTTGCTATTTTTTAGATGTTATTATAACAATTATAATATCAAAAAATAGTAAATAAATAGATCTAAAATATGATTTAATCAAATTAAATCAAAACATGCAAGACTATTCTATAGAACTATTCTATTTTAGAACTAGTCATGCATATTTTCTAATCTTAGATCCAAATCATTTAATTTTAATTTTTTCTGATTTCAGATCTGATCACATCTCATGTGACATCTGAAAATCACTTATTTTCTAATTAAAATAAATTTAAAATCAGATCTAAATACTTTTAGAACCTTGGCTCTGATACCAGTTGAAGGGAAAATCCTGATTTTCCGGTCCAGGTTCGTTCAGATCTGATCAGATCAAGAGATATATTTCAAAAATTTTTTTCTTTGATCTAATCAGATCTTGATATATTTTAGATCTAATTCTTATTATTTTAATAATTAAAATAAAATTAGATAAATTAAATCAAATTTAATTTACCTTGATTGGGTAATCCTATTACCCGTTGATGATCCTGTAAGCAGCGGAAGGTTCTGGATCTAGCCACGCAAGTGCCTGGCCTCTACCGGTATCCACTCAGGGTTGGATCTGGAGATCCTCTTCTTCTCTATCACATCTCCAAAAATTAGATCTGGATCTGATCTGGAGGATCTTCAAAACTCCTTTTGAAGATCAGCAGTCGTCCTTTGCAGCAGCGCAGCCTTCTAGCTTTTGATCGCCTTTCTTTGATCTGGATCGCACCAACCAAGGTCCAAAACTCCTTTTGGACGTGGAGAGGAAGAGGGAGAAGGTGGTTTGGCATGGAGGAAGGAGGGGAGAGGCAGCCTTGGGGCATGGGGAATTGATTCTTTCAATCACTTAATTAATCTGAGTTGGGCGCAGGGTCTTATTTATAGACTAAGCTGTGATCCAACTCCTCTTCTTCCCAACCAATCACAACCCTTTGTGAAATCAGATCTAAATCTGATTGGTGGGAATAGAGTCCCCTGGATTCCTCCTTAGAGGGTGCCTAAGACCAGTCAAAGTTGGTTCTTAGGAGAACTCTAATTGGAATCCAAAAAGGAGATGGAGTCCCTTGTCCAACAAGGACTCCTAGGCGCCTCCAACTTGGGCACACGCCAAGGGTGGCGTGCGCCCTCTTCCTTGCCAGGTTCTGGCAGGGGGACAGGCCCCCACCAGCTCTCCAATAGGTGCATGACATGTGGTCAAAAGTCAAAGTGTCAATGGTCAACATTTGACCAGTCAAAGGTAGACTTTTGACCAAAGTCAAAGAACAAGAAATGGCAGGTGACCAAAAATGGCAGGTAATGTCTTACAAAATAAGACAACCTTTTCTGACTTGGACAACCTCCAGTCAGACCATATGAAGGCCTCTGATTGAGCACAAACTCCTTTGGCTCAGTCAGGACAACTTATTTATGATAGCAAAAGAAGAACGTTAGGTTCAATCGAGTGCTAGCACGATTTCCTTGAACCTAATTGAATCTCATTCAGATCAATTGAACTAGATCAGTTCAATTGATGATCACTAGATTCAACCCTTGTTTGTGTGATCCCAGTTAGGTTCAGTTCTGTATGGTAATGGGATATGTCATGATCTCTATCATCGACATCATCGAAACTCCTTTCGATGGATCAGAACTCTTCTGATTCGAACAGCTAGAATGATCGATCATCTAAATCATTCTAATTGCTCCCAAAATCCACCAGTGACACCTAGCAGTATATGGTGGCAACCCATCAGAGCTGAATGCGAACCTCTTGGTGCAGCTACCTGTGTGATTAAGTTCTTCTATCTTGAGCCCCGATCAGATTAGGGTTAAGGTAAACTCGTCAAACCCTAGTTTCTGTCATATGATGTAATCATTCGATTCGAGTCCAATGTGAAAATCTAAATAGAAACTCTTTCTATTATTTCACTCTGCCATGGCCATGGACTTCTGGACTTGATTCTCATGATTATCATAGGGCTGCTCCTCTACCACCGAGGTAGATAGATTCCATCTTGATGCCATCCAGTTCCTACAATGAACATGCTATAGCCAACATACACCTCAGGGTTCCATATGGCTAGGAGATCGAGTAATGGTGTAGTCAAACTATAACACCCTCAAGGTGAACTGCCGATGCACCTCAGGTCAAAGAACCAGACACACTACTGCAGCATCGAGTCAGTCATTGACGAGAAGGTAGACTCCCTAATGACTACTCGAGGTGGTCACGCTCAGTGCCCTCATTCTCTAACGAGTACCTGTACTCTCGCTCTGGTGTCTCCACACCGTAGACTCAAGACTCATCTACTAAAGAGAAGCGATTGTACACCAACCTTCCGGATCAATCACCATCCTCGTGATGATCCTATGGTCGGAAGCATTTTATGAGTTAATAATGATTATTCATGTTTAAATTTTCAACTCTTGAAAATATGAATTATCATTACCATTAACTCAAAGGATATATCACGGACACTAAATACACATATGTGATAGAAAATAACCCATTTTATTATTATTAGTCAAAATTAAAATTTTGCCCATAGAAGTGTATTACAAGTGTCAGCCAATTCTAGCTTCTAGGGCACATATATCTAACATAATGGTGGTATTGTCAGTTGGAAGAGTTCCAAGTAGACTGTGATAGCAGATTCCACCATGAAAGCAAAATACATCGCTGCGTCAGAAGCTACGAAGGAGGCATTTTGGTATAAGAAGTTTGCCGTAGAGATTGGAGTGATGCCATCAGATGCCATTCCTCTATACTGTGACAACAATGGTGCCATAGTCCTTGCTAAGGAGCCAAGGTCTCACCAAAAATTCAAGCACATCGAGCGGTGATACCACCTCATCCACGATTACCTTGAGTAGGGTTATGTCGAAGTCAAGAGAGCTGATTCCATAGATAATGCTGTGGACCTACTCACAAAGCCGTTGGGCTAGCAAAAGATCGAAGCCCATCTTAAGAAGATGGGACTTAGATTTATAGCTAATTGGCTTTAGGTCAAGTAAAAGTTTGTTAGATATGTGCGCCCTAGAAGCCAAAATTAGCTAACACTTGTAATACACTTCTAGGGGCAAAATTATAATTTTGACTATAAATAAAAAAATTGGTTATTTTCTATCATAAATATATATTTATGTCTAGATACATCCCTTGAGTTAATGGTAATGATAATTCTTATTTTCAAAGTTGAAAATTTAAGACAAGAATTTTCATTATTAACTCATAAAATGCTTCCGACCGTAGGATCATTATGAGGATGGTAATTGATCCGGAAGATTGGTATACAATCGCTTTTTTATAGTAGATGAGTCTTGAGTCTACGGTATAGAGATACCAGAGTGAGAGTACAGGTACTCGTTAGAGAACGAGGGCACTGAGCTTGACCACCTCGAGTAGTCACAAGAAAGTCTACCTTCTCGTTGATGACTGGCTTGAAGCTACAGTAGTGTATCTAGTTCTTTGACCTAAGGTGCATCGGCAATTCACCTTGAGGGTGTTATAGTTTGACTATACCATGACTCGATCTCCTAGCCATTCGAAATCCTGAGGTGTATGTTGGCTATAGCATGTTCATTGTAGGAATTGGATTGCACCAAGAGGAAATCTATCTACCTCGGTAGAAGAGGAGTAGTCCTATGATAATCATGAGAATCAAGTCCATAAGCCTATGGCCATGGTAGAGTGAAATAATAGAAAGAGTTTCTATTAAGATTTTCACATCGAACTTGAATCAAATGATTAAATCATATGACAGAAATTAGGGTTTGACGAGTTCACCTTAACCCTAATCTGATTGAAGCTCAAGATAGAAGAACTTAATCACATAGATAGCTGCACCGAGACGTTCATTTTTAGTTTTGATGGATTGCCATCATATACTACTAGGTGTCACTGGTGGATTTTTGGAGCAATTAGAATGATTTAGATGATCCATCATTCTAGTTGTTTGAATCAAAAAAGTTCTGATCCATTGGAAGGTATTTCGATCATGTCGTTGATAGAGATTGTGACATATCCCATTATCATATAGAACTGAACCTAACTAGGTCACACAAATAAGGGTTTGGATCTAGATATCATTAATTGGACTAATCCAGTTCAATTGATTTGAATTAGATTCAATTAGGTTCAAGAAAATCATGCTAGCACATAATTGAGCCTAATGTTCTCCTTCTACTATTATTAAAAGTTACCTCAACTGAGTCAAATATGTTTATGCTCACTCAAGTACCTTTACTTGGTCTGATTGAAGCTTGTCCAGGTTGGAAAAAGATTGTCTTAATTTATGAGATAAATTGGAGACAACACCTGCCATTTTCCATCACCTGTCAATTCTTGTCTTTTGACATTGGTCAAACGTTGATCTTTGATACTTAGACATCTGTCCATGTGTCATGCACCCATAGGGGAGTAGATAGGGGCTGGTCCCCTTGCTAGAAAATGGAAAGGAGGGGGTGCATGCCTAGGGAGGCGTGTGCCCAAGGATAGGGATGCCTGGAGCTCATATAGATGGGACTGCAGGTTGCTTCTTGGAATCAACTTAGGAGGCGCCAAGGGACTCTGCTTTGACCAATCTTGGTGCCACCTAAGGATAATTTGAGGGGGCTCTCATCTAATTGGATTAGGTGATGTCATCCCACCAATCAGATTTAGATCTGATTACATGAAGTGATGTGATTGGCCGAGATGATGTGGCACTGCATGGCGCAGTAGGGTCTATAAAAATCCTATCTGCGCCAAGCTTTTGAGGAGTTATCCAATAGCCCATGCCATAAGACTGCCCCTCTCCCTCCTTCATGCCATCTTCAAATCCTCTCTCTCCTCTCCATGCCCTAGGAGATTTGAGCTCCAGTTTGGTGCAATCTAGGCAAGAGAAAGGTGATGAGAGAGGAAGAAGACTGCACTACTGCAAGAGATGATTCTAGATCTTCGAAAGAAGTTTCGAAGATCCTCCAAATTAGATCTAGATTTGATATTTGGAGAGGTGATAAAAAAGAAAAAGATCTTCAGATCCAGCCTGAGTGGATACCGATAGAGGTCAGGCACTTGCATGGCTAGATCCAGAACTTTAGGCAATCAGTAGGATCATCACAGGATAATCTGATTACCCAAAAGTAAGATACAAAATTAAATCAGATTTAATTTACTTTTTATTTTTATTTATTAGATTTATAAAATTAGATCTGAAATATCTTAGATCTGATCTAGATTCAAAAGGGAAATTTTTGAAATATCTCTCTTGATCCAATCAGATCTAAATGAACCTGATCCGAAAAATCTAAATTTTCCCTTTAAGGGATACACCATAATCTTCTTCCATATCAAGAACAATAAAATCAATAAAAAAAATAAACTTGTTTACCTTTACTAAGACATCGACCACTATAGCTCTTAGATATTTGATGGATCTATCGGCTAATTGAAGAGTAATAGTAGTAGGCTTCGGTTCTTCTAAACCAAGCTTCCTGAAAATAGAAAAGGGCATGAGATTAATACTTACTCCTAGATCACATAAAATTTTATCAAAACTACAATCACCAATAATGCAAGGAATAGTAAAACTCCCTGGATCTTTTAGCTTTTGTGGTAATTTATTTTGAAGTATTGCCGAGCATTCTTCATTCAAATTTATTCTCTTATGCTCCTTCAGCTTTTTCTTATTTATTAGAATTCCTTTGAGAAACTTGGCATACCTGGGCATTTGAGTGATGGCATCTACAAAAGGAATATTAATACATAAATTTTTTAAAAGTTTGAAAAGATTAGAAAATTGCTTATCTGGATGTTGTATTTGTATCTCTAGGAATGATAGTGGCGGCACGTAGGGCTTCACATTTGGATCGGTAAACTATATACTTGGAGACCATCCATCTACTGGTTATTTTGGTAATTGACGAATTTTAGTTGATGGTTCCTTATTTGTTGTTGGCTCTTCAGTCTCTTTCTTTTGATGTGGCTCCTCCACCTTTTAACCACTTCTTAAGGTGATAGCATTGACTTGCTCCCTTGGATTGGTCTTTGTGTTGCTGAGCAAGGATCCCTGAGGTCTCTCAGAGATTATCTTAGCCATTTGGCCTATTTGCATTTTCAAGTTTTGAATTGCTACTGCTTGGTCCTGGCTAAGTTTGGCTTCCAAATTTTTTATAGTTTCTTCTTGATTTTGCATGAATTTGACCATCAACTCCTCCATGTCAGACTTCTTTTCAGGTACTTGGAAGCCCAGGGATAGCTATTATGCTGCATTTTGATTGCTCTACGAGAAATTTGGATGCTGTGTCCACCCTTGACTGTATGTATTGGAGTAGGGATTATTTTGTTGCGACTTGAAAGAAATACCAACATAATTAGCTATATCAGTTGCTTTAGCAAAAGGATTACCTATCTAGCAGTTGCTTGTATCGTGTCCTCCTCTATACAAGTCATAAGTGATGCTCTGAACATGCATAGCTGTTCTCTTTAAGTTGTTGACTTTGACTCTAAGGCTGCAATTTCAGCTAGTAAGGTTGGCACGCAATCTAGTCCCTACATAGTTGTTGGTCTTTTCGGCATCATGCGTTTTGTTTTCCACTGATAGCTATTTGATGCCATCTCATCAATCAGATCCAAGGCTTCTTCCTTCATTTTTTGGTTAATGGTTCCTCCTGCTGCTGCATCAGTCATAGAATGATTAGTAGAAGATAAACCATTATAGAAAGTTTGTACCTAAAGCCATATGGGTAGTTGATGATGTGGACATCTACTCAGCAGTTTCTTGAAACACTATTAAGCCTCATATAGTGTCTCCATGTCCATCTGCATAAAAGAAGTGATATCATTGCACATCTTGGCAGTCTTGGAAGGTGGAAAGTACTTGGCTAAGAATTTTTGAGCTAGGACATCCCAAGTTGTGATAGAACCTGCAGGAAGAGAATGAAGCCAACTTTTAGCTTTATCTCATAAGGAGAAAGAAAATAACCTTAGTCTAATAGCATCATCCGACACTCCATTAATTTTAAAAGTATCACAAAGTTCAAGAAAGTTAGAATATGGGCATTCGGATCATCATGCACGTGTCCACTGAATTGGACAGTTGATTGAATCATTTGGATCATTATCGATTTAATTTTGAAGTAGTTTGCTCGCACAAGTCGTATCCTGATGCTCGAAGTTGCATCGGCTATAGATAGTATGATGTAATCATTTAATGGATGATGTACTGCTCGAATAACTTCATGTTGTCCCTCGATCATCATATCCAATCCTAGATTGATGTCATTAGGATCTTCAGCTGCGATGTTTCTTTCTTGTTATAGTTTTCTGATGGTCCTTTCAATTTCTGGATCTAAAGATAGTAAGTTACTATGTCCAGTACGTGTCATGCACTAAACAAATTTTAAAAAATAAAGTAAGAATAAAAATTAAAAATAAAATTCTAAAGTAAAGCTAGGATCAAAATTTTAATATTATTTTAGACATAATCCCTAGCAACGATGCCAAAAACTTGATGTGTGCTAATCTATAAATATGGCAAGTGCATTAGTCGATCAAGTAATAAAGTAAGTGAGTAGAGTATCATCCCTAGAGGATTGAAAAATAAGTATTGAAAAGCTCTTTCCTATGCTTTATTTAGAAAATCGATTTATGAGAATAAGAAATTAAAGAACAAAATAAAAAAATAATTAAAAATTATAAGGAAATAGAGTGTGTTATTAGAATTTTAAACTTAAGAGTAATAGGTTACTAAGACAATCGGTTCACCAACTCAATCAATACAATATTCAGGTTATTAGGTTAATTTTATTTCATGTGACGGTGGAGTCTCTTAGTTTATTCACTACCCTTTGGTCCAAGCATAGCAAAATTATCAATATTTATTAATTATCCTTTGGTCCAGGTGTAATTTAAATAAATATCAATGCATTAAGTTTTGTGAAACCCTCTAATTAAAATATGCTATGTCCAAAGCACACTAATATTCCTACATGCATATGAATTCTAATTTGATTCATCATACAAGGTATATAATCAAGAAGAAATAACATAGATGTACTTGGTCCAAATCATCTATGTTCATCAGATCAATTAGAAGATGATCGGTAATCTAAAAGCATTAAGATTAGATTTATATACACCTCACGAATAAAATTTAAAATTAAAAATAAATCATATTGAATATTGCATCAAAAGAGTGGATAGACCTTAGCCTTAGTAAAAGAAAATTTAGTTCATGTAACAAGTTCAAAAATAGAAAATAAAATAAAAAGCATGAAGAAATTTGATTGTTTATTTGCTAAAATTGGTTGTCTGTTGCTCTTGGTGTGGAAAACTCAATAAAGAAGAAGAGAAGCCCCTTGATCGATGTCCTGATTGTTAGAAGAAGAAAAGAAGAAGAAAAAAAATAATAATAAAGAAATAAAAGCTCTTTCTTTTCTCTCTCCCTTAAAACTCTCAAACCCTCTCTAAAATCTCTCTCTTTTTTTCTCTATTACTCTCTGTTACAATTCTAAAACTCTCTCTCTTGGTAGCAACAGCAATAGGGTCTTTAAATAGGCTAAGGAGAAGAATTTCAATCGAAATCCCTCAAAAAATCCTGGAAGAATTGGGTTTAAAACTCCTAACACAACTCAGATTGAAATCTGGATCATTCTGACCATTGGATGATGATCAAATGGGCCAAAAACCACTCAAAAGTCTATTAAAAGCCCAAATCAAGTCGAAATTTGTTTGGACCGTTGGATCAGCCTTGAAGATCAAATTTGGGCCATCAGATCATGCCTAGGAGAGCTTCAGACATTAGTTAAAAATTGGTATGAACCTCAACCATTGGATCTCGATCGGGACCTTTATCCACCATTTGTCAGCACACATATTTCAGCCATTTGATCAAATCCTAGAGAACAACATCCGTCGGATCCGACGAAATTCCTAGAATACCCTCTGTAGACCATGCGCGAGCCCGGCGTTGCATGGACCATCGCCTCCTTCAGCCAATTGGAGCGTGTTTGTCCCCATGAAATCCTTGAAATGCCCTCGCCTAGTCACTGTAATGGTCCACCGTGCACCGCAAAAAATCCTGACATCAGCATGGCGTATGCGTGGCATCAGCGGGCGGTCGGTCTGGGCACGATTAAGCCGGGCGATATGCTGAACTGGTTTTTCTAAGCTGGTTTGAATCGGACCAGTCGATTATTTATTTATTTTTTTATATCATTTTCTTTGAAATTCAATTTCGAGCTCGTTTGAAGTTTGTTTTGCTTGAAATTTATTTCATTTGATCCAAAAAAATAAGATTTTCATATTGGTGGCCTTCTTTTCTATATAGAATTAACAAAAGTATTAATTCTTAAAAATATATTAATTTATTTTATAATTTAATATTTTTATTACTATATTTTTTTTCACTTATCAATCTGCGTGGATCATCCATCTCCATCTCCTCCAAGTCTTCACAAATTCATGCTCTGATCGAACCGCTAAATGCATTCCCGACTACTTCTTATAACCTTCCTACAATCGAAGGACGTATTGTCGCTTTTTCAGCTTTCCTTCAACCATTACCCCTTAGAAAACCTCTCTTCATCCACCAAACAGCCCCACACTATCCATCTTTCTAGAGAACCCTATCACCTATCATACACCCCAATCTCTCCAACCAAGATTGATTAGAAAATCATGCACCCAAACCTTCCACCCTAGGAAAGACCCTTCCTATAAATTCTCTCAACTTCCACCTTCAATCTGCTGCTCCCGATTAGTCAAACCAGAGCAATAACAAAGGTAGATCTAAGAGATACCATGAAATACTTATGCAGATTTTTGATTTCTTCCTGTATGATTTCTCCTACGCTTTCACACACCATTAGGCTCTGATACTAATTGTTGGTGCATCACCATGGCATCATCTAACTCTGATACCATATTGCAGAAGCTCCTTGTCTTTGCTGATTCTTTTCTATGGCTTTGGTCTTTTGCTCCACCTTATATCCCAGGTCTTTAGAGCACCTACCAAGTTCCTCAAGATTCTCACACCTGAATCTCGAGCCCTGTGTAGGGCTGCATGCCATCTTCACATAGGATAACTTCTATCCTAGTCCTAGGACTCACACTCATCCTACATTCTCAGAGCCAACACCCTGACTCCTTCCATGGCCTACCAAGGCTTGAGAGCACCATAAATCCTAACACATCTGACTTCTTCTTATACATGAGAGCATCCATCTTGATTGTACTCTTCTTCTAACTTGATCACCACCATACCAACCCGTAGTACAACCTGACTCCTCTTGGCTCTAATACCACTATCAGGTTGGATCCACAACTGCGGAACATGGATCACCTACCCAAGATCACCTATAGGAGATATGGGACCATCTGTTACTATGGAAAGATAGTAGAAGACAAATGAACATAACTATATCGTGGTTCAGCCCAAGTGCTACATCCATCGGACATGCAATACTTTACTAACAAGAAAGAATAATAGCGGAGATACAATCTCAGTTCATGAATCATCTCTCAAGATCCAGAAGCACTCACCCATATAATGCTTTCAAAGTAATCCCAAGAAGACCCCCCTCGTAGATCTACCAGTCCAGGGCCCTCGACATCCCTGGACACTCTATGATCCTCTCAGCCTCTGCATCAAGCCCCAGCCTCTTTCCCTAGGCAACCTTGCCATTCTAGGATACTTTCAGCTTTCTTGATGCTCCTGGTGTTCCCTTAGACCCCTAGCTCTCCCTGAGACCTAATGCTTGATCTCCCTTAGAAACCCCTAGCACACTATGCTGAGATACTCTCCTCTACTACTGCACCATCAAGCCTCTCTCAATCCTCTATGCCTCTAGGAAGGCACTATGGCAGTACTCCAGTGCTCCCTACCTTGTCTCTGCACCACCTAAGAGGTTTTTTCGAGACTCCTTTCTTCTTAGGTTGTCTAGTCTTCTTATAAGTCCTGATCAATCCAATAGCCATTCGATCAGCTCTCGTGTGCTCTCTTAGCTGCTAGATAGCACAACAGCTCCATAGACCCCATGACTAGACCTGGTCCATAAGTTAGGGGCTGTAGATCCTGTCAAAAGACTTTTGCAGGCATGCCCATGCATGTTGTTCATCCATGCTGTTCGCCTTCATCGAGCCAGCTCGATCCATAGTCGGGCCGACTCGACTGCATCTCACCCGAGCAAAGCTATCTATCCGCCTGAGAGAGCTAGCTCGAATCTACCTTGAGCTAGCTCGATCTCACCTTGAGTCAGCTCGGTTGTGTATTCAAGCTTGTCTGACTATATTAGCTGATCCTTTTCTCATGGCTTCTGAATGTTGTTCTTGGCTTATTATGGATCGAATCTCGAGGTGCAAGATTTCAACATAAATTATCTAGAAAAGAAAATGTTCTAGATGAGGATGTGAGTGATCTAAATAAAAAGATAGATAATATCATACTAAAAGATGTAACACCTCAAAATAATGAAGAAGAAAAGAATAAAGAGCCTTCTCATAACCTAAGGAAGGAGTTACCAAAAGAATGGAAGTATGCACATTGACATCCTAAAGATCTAATAATCGATGATCCATCATAAGAAATAAAGACATGGTCTTATCTTAGAAATATAAATAATTACCTAGCTTTTGTCTCACAAATTGAACCTAAATCAATAGAAGAAGCTGAAAATGATCCATGTTGGATAGATGCCATGCAAGAGAAATTAAATCAATTTGAAAGAAATAAGGTTTGGACCATAGTTGATAGACCAAATGACTATCCAATAATTGGAACTAAATGGGTATATAAAAATAAATTAGATGAATATGGTACCATCATAAGAAATAAAGCAAGATTAGTGGTAAAAAGATATAATCAGAGAGAAGGCATTGATTTTGATGAAATCTTTACCTCAGTAGCTAGATTAGAAGCAATTAGACTATTACTTGCATTTACATATTTCATGAATTTTAAATTATATCAAATAAATGTAAAGAGTACATTTTTTAATTGTTATATAGCCGAGGAAGTGTAAGTTAAGCAACCACTTGGATTTGAAAATCATACATTTTCAAATCATGTGTTTAAATTATATAAAGCTGTATATGGACTAAAACAAGCCCCACATGCATAGTATGAAAGATTAAGTAAATTCTTATTAGATAATGAATTTACTAGAAAAAATATAGATAAAACCTTAATTCTTAAAAATAAAAGAAGATAATCTATTAGTTGTACAAATATATGTGAATGATATCATTTTTGATACAACTAATGAAACCCTTTATCAAGAATTTGCCAAGCTAATGTAGGGTGAGTTCGAGATGAGCATGATGGAAGAATTAAATTTTTTGCTCAGACTCCAAATCAAGCAAAATGAAGAAGGGATCTCCATTAACCAAATAAAATATACAAAGAAAATACTTAAGAAGTTTGGGATGAGAGCTCAAGATCAATTGGCACACCAATGAGTACATCATGTAAACTTGACAAAGATGAGAAAGATAAAAAAGTAGACAAAATTGTATAGAGGTATAATCAGCTCACTCCTTTATCTTACTGCAAGTAGACTAGATACAGTATTTAGTGTTTGCATGTGTGCTAGGCGTCAATAAGATCCTAGAGAATCATATTTACTTGCTATTAAAAGAATTTTTAGATACTTATCAGGGATACTTAATATAGGATTATGGTATGATAAATCATCTTAATTTGAATTAATTGATTATTCTGATGTTGATTTTGTTGGTTGTAAACTTGATAGAAAAAGCACTAGTGGCACATGTTGATTTGTTAGACTAAATTTAATTTCTTAGTTTAGTAAGAAATAAAACTCAGTAGTACTATCTATGGTGGAGGTCGAATATATTACTGCTGGAAGTTATTGTACATAAATTCTATGGATCAAAAAATAATTAGAAGATTTTGGATTTAAACTTAATAAGATACCTATAAGATGTGATAATACAAGTGTAATCAATTTAACCAAAAATCCAATTCAATACTCAAGATCCAAACACATTGAAATAAAACATCACTTTATAAGAGATCATGTTCAAAATAATGATGTGACACTTGAATTTGTTTGTACTAATAAATAATTAGCTGATATATTGATAAAACTTCTTAATGAAGAAAGATTCAACATCATTAGAAGAGAACTAGGACTTCGTTATCAACTTGATTAAATTTTATTTTCAATAATTCAAGGTAAATCAAATTAAATCCAAAGAATTAGATTTTATGTACTTAATCAATTATCAACAATAAAAAAAATATCTTGATATTGTTTAAATGTCAATTTTTCACTGAAACTTTAAAAGTTTTAGATCCATTGCTCATGTCAACTCGAGCAAACTAGTTCAAAACCATGAGTCGACTTGAGAGTCAAGGCCATAGGCAAATAAAACGGACCCATGACTATTTGTGATGCCCTAGAACTCCTTTATTTCAATGAGCTGAGGGTCCCTCTTCCCTCCAAACTCAATCTAATAGTGTCTGCTTGCCTCCTTACCAACTACTTCCTTAGATTCGTGATGTTAGGATTCGGATTTGGATCAAAATAGTTGGAGAAAGGCAAGGAGTGCGAAAGATTTGTAACACCTGTGGAGCCAAAGAATGGGAGAGGAGAAGGAAAGCCCAAATGGAAAGGGTTGCATCCCAACCTACTGAGTTTTCTCAACCCTTTGAGGAACTTGTTTAGGAAGAACTTCAACAAGATCAAGGTATCCTAGAATCACCCCCTCAACCACCTTCACCTATTGGTAGGATGGCCACTAGAGCTATTGCAATGGGAAGGAGAATTGATTTTGAGTTCTTTGAGAGTTATAATTTTTTTATTGGACTTTAGATTGATAGGATGGGGTGGAAAAATTTCTATACAATAAACATCCCTATGCACCCTAAGCTAGTTTGGGAATTTTTTGAAAAATTAGAAAGAGATGCATATGGAGTTGTGTCGACTGTGAAAGGAGTTCAAATAGAGGTTTTTGAAGATAGTTTGGTTCAGATTTTTGGAATCACTAAAGAAGGTTTTGTACCTAATAAATTATCTGATAAGAAGAGGGGATTGAGGTTGATTATGGGTAGGATTGACATTGTAGGAGATGTCCTAGCACCCACCTTATCTATGGAGATGAGAGTTTTACATCATATCATTGGTGGGATTTTCATTCTTAAGTTAGGAAGGTATGACTTTGTGTCTGAAAGAGAGCTATGTATGATGTATTTGATGGTTCAAGAAATTTAGATAAATTTGCAAGAAATTATGATGCATTATATGAGAGAGGCCGCATCTAGGAACAAAGTGTGTTTGCCCTATGGCATGGCCTTGACCAGGATCTTTGAGACAATAGGAGTATCACTGGATAATGAAGGCAGTAAGAAGCAATCTCACTTCGATGTATATGATATAAGAGCTCTGACCAGAATGCAGTATCATGTGGAGGAAGGAAGATGGGTAAAGAATGTTTCTGATCAAGAAAAGAGAGTGCCTAGAGTAGTGGAGGTAGGAGAGTCCTCTATCCCTATTACACCTAGAGATGCACCTGACCCTAGTATGCCTATGACTCCTCGAGCTCCATCCATTGATAGATTCTCTCAGCCACCACCTACAGACTCTGCAACCGTGGAGAGATTGGTAGATATAATTTCTACAAGAGTTACTGGAGACATATTGGGTTTATCTGAGAAGGTGGAGGGTGTGTAGGCATAGATGAGATCTATATCTCAGAGGCTCATAAATTTAGAATAGAGGGAGCACACATGTCACATCCACTGATTACTCTAAGATTATTGAGGAGCTTGCTTAGCACAAGAAAAGAGTTAAGTCTGGAGAGAGAGAGATGATGGCAGCCATTACTGAGATAAGATAGGCATAGCAGTAGGGCATCATCTCAATGCTTGGAGCTATGGACAGTTTGATAGGAATGATCGAGAGACTTGATCTAGGTGTAATACCACCACCAGCAGTAGCAGCCGTTATAGTGGCCAGAGCAGTAATGCCTCATCCTCTAGCTCCTCCACCTATGTCCCCTGGTCAGTCTACTCAGGTATCTATTAGTGAGAGTAGATCACCACTGAGGGTCTATACTCATGTGGGACCTACTTCCTCATAGATAGTCAGGTCATCTACTAGGACAAGGAGTAGGAGAGCCAGACCTTCCACCTCACGAGCCTCATCCATGACATTAGAGATCCCTTTTGATGATGAGTAGCCTCATAGGGAGCTAATGTCTCATTACTTGTTGTCCTTAGATCTATATTAGGTACTTCTTGAGGAGTATATATTTGTATGTCACTCTATATTAAGTACTTCTTGGATACTTATATATATATGTAATGGCCTAACTTAGTCTTGTTTTGAACTTTGTGTTTCATTATATCTTTGTGTGTTGAGATAGAACACACTCATTTTGTGAATGCAGTGAAAAACACATTTATATAACCACTTTCTTTGGTATGATCTCATGCAATGGCTACCTTTTGGAACGATGACAAAATGGGGGAGTAAGATATATATATGAGCATACACACATTCATCATTTTGTTATAATAATTTTCTTTTTTGGTTTATAGCTTGTAACAATTATCTCTTTTTTGGATAAATTGAAACAAATAAGATGTATATGATCATACTTGGATAAATTTGACGTCATGAGCATATATTGATCTTGATTGCCATAAGCATGTAATTGATATCATTATGAGCTTATGAGTTTGTGCCATGACAGTAGTTTGTACCATCATAGTTGCATCAAATGTGATTTTGACATATATGAAATTTAATTATTCAATGAAAAGAATGCATGCTTGTTTTACATAAATGGCAAATGTTGATAGATTATCACTCAAATAAATACAAATAGAAAATTTAACTATAAATTGATATTAAAAATGTGAGCATAAATTGAGGGGGAGCTAAATAAGAAACTATGTAAAGGGTTAGCTCTTGAGCATATTGAAGATATCATGTTATATATCTCTTGCTCATATACTCAAGTTTTGTCATCATCAAAAATAAAAAGATTGTTAACTCTAAGTAGTGATTTTGATGATGAACTAAATATTTGAGTATATTATTTTGACTAATGAATAGGTTGAGATCATGTTTCAAGATGAATTATAGAGTATCAAAAAATAATCTCTAAAAAGTATATTTAAGGATCATTGAGGAAATATTGAAGGCTTTTGAGGCACGAATAATACCTAAAGCAAGGCTTGAAAGAGACATCTCAAAACTAAAATTGAAGAGAAAAATATTTGGACAAGTTATAATTTTTTAGCACAAAAAGCCCTTGAGTCGACTCATTATTCAACTCGAGTTGATACAAAACTGGCATGCAAAAGTTTCAGATAGCACTGTCTCAAGTAGAGGCTTGAGTCGACTCGAGGTTCATGAGTCGAAGTCACAAGAAAAATATAGAGAACATGATTTTTGGGATAAAAGTTGAAATGGTCTCAAGTGGAGGCTCGAGTTGACTCAAGATCCATGAGCTGAGGTTTCAGTAAAATATAGAGAGTTTGATTTTCATGCTAGAACTCTCGAGTGGAGGAATGAGTAGAGTAAATGGTCTGAGGCTCGAGTCGACTTGAGATTCGACTCGAGTTCCAATGGCTAATTTCTACAGAATACTCAAAACTATGCAGAAATGGTTCAAACTGCTATTTTCACTTCTCTAATAGTAAAATGGCCTTCTCCAGCCTACCAAATATGGAGAATAAGTTACAAAACATCTGAAGGAAGTGATATGACTATTCAATCATTGAGAGAAATCAAAAAATTAAGAAAAAGAGTACAAAAGCCTTGAATAAAGAGCATTCAACTCCCAACTTCAAGAAACATCAAATCAAGAGATTCTTCTTAATAAGAAGACAAGCTCAATCAATTCAAAACCTTCAACAAAGAAGATTCCAAAAGCTTCATTGACCTACTTGCTCATCAAAAGAGCTTTTTGTTCATTTTTATTGTTTAAGTTTTTTTCTTCTTGTAACTTAGCTTCAATAGTATTTTGAAGCTAAGAGGATGGCCCATCCAAGCCTAGGAATTGTATTGCAAGCCAAGGATTGGCTTGAAAATTGGTTGTGGTTAATGAGCCGGTGTAAAACCAACTAGTTTTTGGATAGTGAGCCTTAGAAAACTATCCGACTATAATCTTGGAGAGATTATAGTGAAATTCTCAAATGGATCTTGGGGAGCGGACGTAGGTGCAACAGGGATCGAACCACTATAAATTTTCTTGTGTTTGTGACTGCTTTATTTTCTTCATTCTATTGCATTTACATTTCTGCATACTTAGTTACGTAGAACTAAAATATACTCCATCACTTCACTAATTTTTGAAAATACCATACTACTAATTTAAATTCTGAAAAATCCAATTCATCCCCCCTCTTAGGTTGTCTTGCTGGACAACATGTTCCATATAGATATCTTCCTCAAGATATCCATTTAAGAATATTGCTTTCACGTCCATCTGCCATATTTCATAATTGAAATAGGTTGAAACAATAAGCAATGTGCGGATAGATTTAAGCATGACTACTGGTAAAAAGGTATCTTGATAGTCAATTCCTTCGTACTGACTATACCCTTTTGCTATGAGTCTTGCTCTGAATGTTTCTACATTTTTATTGACACCTATCTTTCTCTTGAAGATCCATTTACATAAAGAAAAAATCCTATTTTCCACTATAGGATTTAAAAAATTTTTAAATAATCTGATCTAATCTAAGAGTTCTTAGATTTGATCATGGCAATCTAATATGAAAAATTAAAATAAAAATTAAATCAGATTTAATTTCATATCTTGTTTGGGTAATTTGAATACCCTACGATGATCCTGATGTTTCCTAAGGATTTGAAAGGAGCCACGCATGCGCTTGGCATCCACTGGTATCCACTCAAGAAGGATCTGAGCAACTTCTCCTTGTAAATCTTTTTTCCAAAGATTAGATCTGAATCTAATCTAGAAGTCTTTCAAAAAATTTCTAAAGGCAGCGTGTCTGTCTCACAAATACCGTCATGTAGATGCTGAACTCTTCATAAATTTGATTAGATCTTCTTATCAAATTTGTGCCTAACTTTTTAGGCATGTAGATGAGAGGGAGAGAGAGGATAGAGGGAGTGTGGAATATCTAGAATGGCAGTCTTTGGGTATGAAAAATATTTCTTCATGAAGAGCCTTAGCACAAGGTTCTTATACAAAAGCAGAGCGCCAAGTTAGAGTCCCTCTTTGACCAAAATCATCTTTTTTTCAACCATTGGGACTCCTAGACCCTGATCTCCACAAATATCCCTAGATCCCATTTGATTTTGACAATAAAAATTAATCTAGAAGGTGGTGGCATGAGTAGATAAGGAAGAGTCCACTATGCCTATGACTCTTCCCTCAAGAGTTTGATCCAAATCAAACTCTATCATAACTCAATCTAGATACCATCAAAAATCACGAAATTTGGTACACCCAATGTATGATTCGTGCTCTATCACATACCCAAAAAGTAGATCAAAATGATTTCTAGAGAATTTTATAAAAGTATCTAATTAGGTGACCCTCAATTCTCTCAAATAGGTCAACTTTTGACCCTAGTCCAATTTGACTATGAATGGATTTAATTTCTACAATTAATTTGATCTAGACTTATTTCAGTCAGATGAAAATAAACCCATTCAAAATATAAGAATAAGTCAAATCAAATTTGACTTAGTTGTGATGAATCAGAAAGATTTTAGAAGAAGAAAGTCAGGCTCAATCATGTGCTAGCATAATTACCTTGAACCTAATTTGATCTAATCAAAATCAATCAAATTGGGTTAGCTCAATTGATAACATCCAAACCTAAACCCTTATTTGATCTAGTTAGGTTCAATTCTGTATGGTAATGAGATATGTCATGATTTCCATCATCAACATCATCAAAACACCATTCAATGGACCAAAACTTTTCTGATTCATACAATTAAAATGATTGATCATCAAAATCATTCTAATTGCTCCCGAAATCCATCAGTGATACCTAGCAGTATATGGTGGCAATCCATCAGAACTAAAAGTGAACCTCTCGATGCAATTACTTATGTGACTGGGTTCTTCTATCTTCAACCTCAATAGAATTAGGGTTAAGGTGAACTCGTCAAACCCAATGTCCGTCATACGAATTAATCATTCAATTCGAGTCCAATGTGAAATTATAATTGAAACTTTTTCTATCATCTTCACTCTACTATGGTCATGGGCTTAAGAACTCAATCTTATGAATATCATAGGGCTACTCCTCATCTATCGAGGTAGATAGATCCTCTTATTGGTGCAATCCAATTCCTACAATGAACATGCTATAGCCAACATACATCTCAGGATTTTGAATGGCTAGGAGATTGAGTTATAGTGTAGCCAAACTATAACACTCTCAAGGTGAACTGTCGATGCACCTAAGATCAAAGAACCATACACACCACTACAGTATTGAGTTAGTCATCGACAAGAAGGTAGACTTCCTAATGACTACTCGAGGTGGTCACGCTCAGTGCTCTAGTTCTCTAACAAGTATCTATACTCTCGCTCCAGTATCTCCACATCGTAGACTTAAGATATGTCTAACCTAAGAAAGCGATCATACACCAACCTTCCAGATCGATCATCATCCTCATGATGATCCTATGGTCAAGAGCATTTTATGAGTTATTTATGAAAATTTATGTCTTAAATTTTCAACTCTAAAAAATATGAATTATCATTACCATTAACTCAAAGAACGTATCATAGACACTTTTAAATATATACTATGATAAAAAAATAACTCATTTATTAATTTATAGTCAAAATTATAAAATTATCCTTAGAAGTGTATTACAAGTGATAGCCAATTTGACTTCTTAGGCACACATCTAACGAACTACCAATTGACCTAGAGCCAATTGGCTACAAATCTAAGTCCCATCTTCTCAAGGTGGGCTTTGATCTTCTACTGGCTGAATGACTTTATCAGAGGGTCAGCTGCATTATCTGCAGTGTCGATTCTCCTGACCTCGACGTATCCCTTCTCGAGGTAATCACGGATGAGATGGTATCGCTGCTCGATGTGCTTGGATTTTTGGTGAGACCTTAGGTCCTTAGCTAGGGCTATGGTGCCATTATTGTCACAGTACAGAGGGACGATATTTGATGGCATCACTTCAAGCTCTATGGTAAACTTCTTATACTAGAATGCTTTTCTTGTAGCTTTTGATGCAACGATGCACTCTACTTCCATGGTGGAATCTGCTATCACCATCTGCTTGAAACTTTTTCAACTAACAGCACCACCATTACAAATAAACAGACTTCTAGATATCGACTTTCGATCATCTATATCAGACATACAATCCAAGTCTATATACCCCTGAACCTAGAGTTGTCCATTACCAAAGACTAGAAACATATTCTTAGTCCTTCTCCAGTACTTAAGGATACATTTCATAGAAGTCTAGTGCTCTTCACTTGGATTCGATTGATACTTGCTCGTGACACTCATAGCATGGACAATATCAGGTTGTGTACATAGCATGGCATACATAAGGCTCCCTATTGCTGAAGCATAAGGGATCTTGCTCATGCGTTCAATCTCCTTAGATGTGTTGGGACACATCTTCTTAGAGAGATGAATGCCATGTCTGAAGGGCACCAATCCCCTCTTGGAGTTTTTCATGCTAAACCTCTATAGCACCTCCTCTATGCATATCTTATGTAAGAGACCTAGCATCCTATTTGGTCTATCTTTATAGACCTTAATTTCTAGAATAAAGGATGCCTCTCCTAGATCTTTCATGGAGAATTCTTTAGACAACCATATTTTAACTATGGTTAACAAGAAAATATCATTCCCAATAAGGAGGATGTCATCCACATACAGTATGAGAAAGACAACAATGCTTCCACGGACCTTTTTGAAAATACAGGACTCCTCGTTCTTGATGAATTCAAACAATTTGATCGCATCATTTAAACGAGCATTATAGCTCCGAGATGCTTGCTTAAATCCGTATATGGATCTTTGCAGCTTGCAGACCTTGTGATCAGTATCACTGGATGTGAAACCCAACGGTTGTTCCTATATAGATATCTTCCTCAAGATATCCATTTAAGAATGTCGTTTTTACGTCCATCTACTAAATTTCAAAACTGAAATAGGCTGCAACAGCAAGTAATGTGCAGATGTATCTGAGCATGACTACTGACGAAAAAGTATTCTAATAGTCAATGCATTCGTACTAACTATATCCTTTCGCTACGAGCCTTGCTTTGAATGTCTCTACATTTCCATTGATACCTATCTTTCTCTTGAAGATCCATTTACACCCAATAGGTACTATATCTTTAGATGGATCTACCAAGGTCAAGACTTGGTTTGAGTGCATTGAGTCATTCTCTGACTTCATTGCCTCTAACCATTTCTCAGAGTTGATATCTGATATCGCCTCATCATAGATTTTAAGATCATCACCATGAACCCCTTTTTGTATGTGGAACATTTCATCTACGTCCTCTGAAATAGTACCTAAGTACCTTTTAGGAGGATGAGAAATTTTTTATGATTTGCGAGATGGATGAGGTAGTGATTGGACTGGCTCAATCAGATTGGGTTCCATAGGTTCTTTAGCTCGTGGCTCTTGGGAGACTTTCTCCTTGAGCCTAATCTATCTTCTGATGCCACCATCTTAAATAAACTATTTTTCAAGAAAGATGGCATGTCAACTCATAATCACATTGTGATCTTCCAAAAGATAGAAAAAATATCCTAATGACTCTTTAGGATATCCAATAAATCAAGCTCTAAAGGACCTAGACTCTAATTAATCCGCATGTTGTCTCTTGACATGGGCTGGACAATCCTAAATTTTGAGATGACTCAGACTTGGTTTTTTACCATGCCATATCTCATACGGTATGGTAAGAATAGTTTTAGATGGAATTCTCTTTAGTAGATATATAGCGGTCGATAGACTGTCCCCAAAGAAACTCAGGAAGGTCTGTGAAGCTCATCATGGATCGAACCTTATCTAATAGGATTCGATTTCTCTATTTTGAAACTCTGTTAAGTTGAGTCATTCTAGGTGGAGTCCATTGAGAGACTATGCTATTATCCTTAAGATAGTCTAGAAATTTTTGACTAAGATATTCACCTCCTCAATCTGATCGAAGAACCTTAATGGGTTTTCCTATTTATTTTTCTACTTTGAATTTGAATTTCTTGTACTTTTCAAAAGCTTTAGACTTGTGTCACATCAAATACACATACCCATATCAAGATAAATCATCGGTAAAGGTGATGAAGTAGATATAATTATCCCTGACTGGCACATCAAATGGGCCGTACACATCAATATGTACTAGGACATGTAGGTCTGTGGTCCTTTCCCCATGTCCCATAAAAAGGAGCTTGGTTATTTTGCCATGAAGACATGATTCACCAATCGGATATGACTCAAAAGTCAATGAACTCAATAGTTTGGATTTCTCAAATTTGTTAATCCTATCTTTAGCTATATGACCTAACCGAATGTGCCAAAGATACCTATCGTTTAGACTATCTCTAGGTCACTTTGATCCTATGGCATTCACGTTTTGCTCGATATTAAAAATAAAAATTTCAATATGTAACTAATAGAGACCATTTATAAGGAAACCACTTGCAATTTTATTTCTTTCATAAAGAATATTACAATGGTCCTTAAGAAAATTAATTATATAGCCTTCCTATGCTAAACATGAAATTGAAATCAAATTTCTGCTTGCTGTAGGTACATAAAAATAGTTCCTAAGTACTAAGTCGAATTTTGACGATAATCATAGAGGATAGGTTCCCACGGCCATAGCAACAACTCTTGCATAATTCCCAATATGTAGGATCATCTCACCATCCCTCAGCCTCCTGCTATCCTCAAGACCCTGCATAGAAGTATACAAGTGAGCACTAAAACCTGAGTCAAGCACCCAACTGGATGCAAAAAAAATCATAAGATTAGATTCTATAATGAGCATACCTCCAGAAGGACCTGCCTCCTTCTTGCTCTTCAGGCTGGCTAGGTAAAAGAGGGCAGTTCCGCTTTCAATAGCCATCAACGGCCTTCTTCTTTGGCTTTGCCTTCTTCTTCTTTCCACCATCCATCTTCTACTTCTTCATGGACTTTTTCTTTTTCTCAAAAGACTTTCTCTAAGAAAAAATTCACTCCATAGCAAGTACTGAGCCTTTAGAATCTTTTATAGAAAGCTCAGCAGTAACCAGCATATTCATGAGCTCAGCCAAGGTATTCTGAAGTTTATGCATATGGTAGTTCATGATGAACTTCCCATATGCATCAATCAAGGACTGTAGAATTATGTTAGTCTGTAGATCCTAATCTAACTTGACACCGAGCTTCTTAAGTTCTTTTAAGTCCTTGATCATCATCAGACAATGATCTTGGATCGACTATCTATCATGCATTTGAGCCTTAAACAGTCTTTTAGTGACTTAATATTTCACTGTGCGACTCTGTTCATCAAACAAGTCTTATAGGTAAGCCAACATTTGGCGGCTAGTCTTAATGTCTTCATATTGGTGCTGGAGCTCATCAAACATCGAGTCCAACATGTAATACTAGGCTTTCTTATCTTCATCCATCCACTTCTCAAGAGACGCTCTTTGATCAATGGATGGATGGGTTGGTAAGGTGGGAGGATCCTATTTCAACACATGAGTCAACTTTTCAGAATCCAAAATAATTTTGAAGTTCCAGAGTCAATCCTTGTAGTTGGATCCGATCAGTCTATGGGTGTCTAGGATACGGGCTAGTGGATTGGATGCAGACATTTTTCTATAGAGAATCAAAGTTTTTAGTTAGATTTTATAATTAGACTTATCCAATTTCGTTAGGGGTTTCATTTTTAAACAAATTAGGCTCCCACTATTTACTTGGATCCCTACACTCTCTTAGTAGAGATGCGAAAATCTTCATGATTATTGATTTTTATTGGATGGTGCAGTCCCAGCAACTAACTCACCATCTCCCCTAATAGTTATTGATGATGGGTCAATCGATGAGTTGACAACTCTTGTCCAATGATTCTCTAATCATGGTACACCCTAACCTGATCTCTAATTCATGAATCTCACCATGTCCGAAATATTGATCCACTTCTTAGTTAAGTCAAACCCACCATTTGCATAGATTGGATTTCTGATTGGATCCCTCACCATATCTAAAATATTGAGTCCAATCCATCCTCTAACCCATAGCATCCAATGCCTAATAGATATGGTTGTATCTTTTCGGTGCAACTAAATCACTGTATCCAATCGAGAATAATCAACCTCGAGAAGATTCCGCACATCTACAATGATGAAAGTTCTTAGACTTAATATTTTCTTAGAAAGATTTAATTTAGGTCTCCTTAAATTTGACTTGACTTAGTCATAACAATTATGACTAACCTAGTGGCATGGCTTGGCTCGAATTGTTAGCCACCTCAAATCAGAACTAGATCAACACAAATGGCCAGATAAGTGAGATCGATGGAAGGGATATGCCATTAACTCGATAAGAATGCATTCAGATCGAGTAGCTCCTAATTAAAAATCAATCAATCATATTTGCCAAACTTACCTTAGACACCAAATTATAGAATTAGAACTAATTGGATTTGTCTACAATCCAAGCTCGAATCGCGAAGCCAAATTAGGTCTTGACTTGATCGAGTCACATCTTAATGTGATTCGATCTTGATCAAGACTTAATCCTATTAGACTGATCAAATCTAAGCTTTCTTTGATCCCACCTAACTAACTCTTGATTCTGTTTGATCAATCGCTAGATCTAATTAAGCTACCCAAGCCTGAACCCAATTTTATGAATATATCTTAGATCTAAAAATTCATAATTTTTAGATATAATTAATTTTATAATCTTAATTCTTAATTAAATTTTGGATTTATGAATAAAATATATAATAAAAATTCTAGAATTTTAGGATCTAGAATTGTGTAAAAAAAATAGGTTCTGATTTCTGATTAAGGACGAACGCACAATACCCCATCATGCCATAAGAATATCCCATAGAATGGAAGGAGAGGATCTTTAAACCCTACTCTATTCTTTTGACTGGACGGCCATGGGGAACTTCTTAATCAAAAATATATTTTTTTATTATAAAACTAGTTAGATCAGATATTACATATAAAAAGATCTAACTAGTACATATCTTGCATGCATCTCATGTATCATCAATATGCATACTTTCAAATCTGAAATATCACTTATTAAATCTAAAAAATAAAATTTTAAATTTGATCATATCAAATATAAAACTATTTTAGACATCTTATAGAACTATTATATGACCAGCCTAAGCATGCATCTTTCATATCTCATATGAATAAATCAAAAATTTAAAAAATATTTTTTTTATTTTTAGATCTGATTATAATAATTATAATATAAAAAAATAAAAATTAAATAGATCTAAAATTATATTTAATTAAAATAAATATATGATCATACTAGACTACACATAGAACTATTTTATACCTAATCTAATCATGCATCTTATACATATTAGATCTAAAATATTTAATTTTTTAATTTTAGATCTAATCATATCTGATATGATATCTGAAACCTTTTAACATCAGATCATAAATAAAAATAAAATCAGATCTAAGATAGATCTGAAGAACTACTAACGCAGCAGCTCTAATACCAGTTAAAGGAAAAACCCTATTTCCTGCTGTAGGATCGTGTAGATTTGATCAGATCTGAGATGAATTTTTTTAAAAAAATTTTAAATAATTTAATCTGATCTAAGAGTTTTTAGATCTAATCATGATGATTTGATATTAAAAATTAAAATAAAAATTAAATTAGATTTAATTTCATACCTTGTTTGGGTAATCTGATTACCCTACATTGATCCTGATGTTTTCTGAGATTTTGGAAGGAGCCACGCACGCACCTAGCCTCTACCAGTATCCACTCAAGAAGGATCTAGATAACTTCTCTTTGCAAATCTTTTCTCCAAAGATTAGATCTGAATCTAATCTAGAAATCCTTCAAAAAATTTTTGAAGGCAATGTGTTCATCTCACGAACGCCATCGCATAGACGCTGAATTCTTCACAAATTTGATTAGATCTTCTTCTCAGGTTTGTGCCTAACTTTTTAAGCATGTGGAAGAGAAGGAGAGAGAGGATAGAAGGGGTGTGGGATATCTAGAATAGGTAACCTTGTGGTATGAAAAATATTTCTTCATGAACAGCCTTGGCGCAAGGGTTCTTATACAAAAGTATAGCGCCAAGTTCGAGTTCCTCTTTGACCAAAATCCTCTTTTTTTCAACCATTTGGACTCATAGACCTAATCTCCAGAAAACTCTCCATATCCCATCTGATTTTGATGCCAAAAATCAATTAGGAAGGTGGCAGCATGAGTAGATAAGGAAGAGTCCACTGTGCCTAGGACTCTTCCCTCAAGAGTTTGATCCAAATCAAACTCTATCATAACTCAGTCAAGATACCTCCAAAAATTACAAAATTTGATACACCCAATGAATAATTCTTTATCCATCACATATATAAAAATTAGATAAAAATAATTTCTAGAGGATTTTATAGAAGCATCTGATCAGGTGATCCTCAATTCTCTCAAACAAGTCAACTTTTGACTCTAATCCAATTTGACTATGAATGGATTTAATTTCTACAATCAATCTATCCTAGACTTGTTCTAGTTAGATTAAAATAAATCCATTCAAAATAAAAGAATGATTCAAATCAAATTTGACTTGGTTGCGAAGAATCAGAAAGATTTTAGAAGATGAAAGTCAGGCTCAATCGTGTGCTTGCACGATTACCTTGAATCTAATTGGATCTAATCCAAATCAATCGAACTGGGTTAGCTTAATTAACGACATCCAGATCCAAATACTTATTTGTGTGATCCAGTTAGGTTCAATTCTATCTGATAATGAGATATGTCACGATCTCCATCATCGACATCATCGAAATACTTTTTGATGGACCATAACTTTTTTTATTCATATAATTAGGATGGTTGATCATCAAAATCATTCTAATTGCTCCTAAAATCCATCAATGATACCTAATAGTATATGGTGGCAATCCATTAGAATTGAAAGTGAACCTATCAGTGTAGTTACCTATGTGATTGGGTTCTTCTATCTTGAGCCCCTACAGGATTAGGGTTAAGGTAAACTCGTCAAACCCAATGTCCGTCATATAAATTAATCATTTGATTCTACTCCAATGTAAAATCCTAATAGAAACTCTTTCCATCATCTTCACTCTATCATGGCTATGGACTTAAGGACTTAATCTCATGTTTATCATAGGCTACTCCTCATCTATTGAGGTAGATAGATCTTGTTATTGGTGCAATCCAATTCCTACAATGAACATGATATAGCCAACATACACGTCAGGATTCTAAATGTCTAGGAGATCGAGTTATGGTGTAGTCAAACTATAACATCCTCAAGGTGAACTATCGATGCACTTTAGGTCAAAGAACCGTACACACCACTGCAGCATCGAGTCAGTCATTGACAAGAAGGTAGACTTTCTTATGGCTACTCGAGGTGGTCACGGTTAGTACTGTCGTTCTCTAACAAGTATCTATACTCTCACTCCGGTGTCTCCACACTGTAGACTCAAGATATGTCTATCATAAGAAAGTGATCGTACACCAACCTTTTGGATCGATCACCATCCTCATGATGATCCTACGGTTGGGAGCATTTTATGAGTTAATTATGAAAATTCATACCTTAAATTTTTAACTCTTGAAAATATGAATTGTCATTACCATTAACTCAAAGGATGTATCACAGACACTTTTAAATACACATTATGATAGAAAAATAACTCATTTATTAAATTATAGTTAAAATTATAAAATTATCCTTACAAGTGTATTACAAGTGATAGCCAATCTGGCTTTTAGGGCACACATCTAATATTATAGCAATAGGTACTATACCTTCAGGTGGATCTACCAAGATTCAGACTTGGTTCGAGCGCATTATATCAATTTCTGATCTCATTGCCTCTAACCATTTTTCGGAGTCAATATCTGATATCACCTCATCATAAGTCTTAGGATCATCACCATGAACCCCATTTCCTATGAGAAATATTTTCTCAACATCTTTTGAAGTAGTATGTAAGTACCTTTTAGGAGGACGGGAAATCTTAGTTAATTTTTGAGATGGAGGAAGTAGTACTTGGACTGGCTCAGTATGATTGGTTTCCATAGGTTTCTTAGCTCATTGTTGTTCGGAGACCTTCTCCTCAAGCTTGATCTATCTTCTAATGCCACCATCTTAAATAAACTATTTTTCAAGAAAAATGACATATCGACTCACCATCACATTGCGGTCTTCTAGAAGATAGAAGTAATATCCTTCCGACTCTTTAGGATATCCTATGAATTGAGCTCTAAAGATTGAGACTTTAATTTATCCACCTGCTGTCTCTTGACATGAGCTGAACAACCCCAAATTCTGAAGTGACTCGTACTTCATTTCTTACCATGTTATATCTCATACGGTATGGTAGGAACGATTTTAGAGAAAATTCTATTTAATAAATAGATTACGATCATTAGACTATATCCCCAAAAAAAATCAGAAAGGATCATGAAACTCATCATGGATCGGACCATATCTAATAGGGTCTGATTTCTCCATTCTAAAATTTCATTGAGTTGAGATATTCCAGGTAGAGTCCATTATGAGACTATGCCATCATCTTTGAGTTAGTCCAGAAATTCCTGACTACGGTACTCACCTCCTCAATCTGATCAAAGAATACTAATGGGCTTTCTAGTTTATTTTTCTATTTTGAGTCTAAATTTCTTGAACATTTCAAAGGCTTCAGACTTATGTCGCATCAAATATATATACCCATACCAAGATAAATCATCGGTAAAGGTGATGAAGTAGATATAATTACCTCTAGCCGGTACATCAAATAGACCACACATATCTATGTGTACTAGGGCAAGTTGGTCTATGGCCCTTTTTCCATGTCCTACAAAAGGAAGCTTGGTCATTTTGCCATGAAGGCATGATTTACAAATCGGATATAACTCGAAAGTCAACAAACTCAATAGCCCAAATTTCTATAATTTGTTAATCCTGTCTTTCGCTATATGACCTAGCCTAAGGTGCCATAGATATCTTTCATTTAGACTATCCATAGGTCGCTTTGATCCTATGGCATTCATGTTTTGCACGATATTGAAAACAAAAATATCAATATGTAACTGGTAGAGACCATTCATAAATAAACTATTTGCAATTTTATTTCTTTCAAAAAGAATATTACAATGGTCCTTAAGAAAACTAATTACATAGCTTTCCATTGCTAAATAAGAAATAGAAATCAAATTCCTGCTTGCTGCAGGCACATAATAACAGTCCATAAACACAAGATCTAATTTTGACAATAATAAAAAAGGATAGGTTCCCATGGCCATAACAACAACTCCTGCTCCATTCTAGATGCATAGGATCATCTCACCATCTCTCAGCCTCCTGCTCTACTCAAGATCCTGCACAGAAGTGCACGGATGAGCACTAGAACCATAGTCAAGCACCAAACTGGATGTAGAAGAAATCATTAGATTATTTTCAATTACGAGTATATCTCCAGGAGGACCTACCTCCTTATTCCTTAGGCTGGCAAGGTATAAAGGATAGTTCCGCTTTCAATGACTATCGATATTATAATGAAAATACTTTTCTTTCTCGATGGCCTTCTTCTTCGGCTCTCCCTATTGAAAAATATGTAGGGTTTCATGCTTGAATTTTAAAATATTTTTAAAATAAATCATAGCCGAAGATACAGATTAAACTATTTAATCTACAAAAGTATGTAATCTAATTACTAAACCCTACATCTAGGACCTATAACATGTCATAATGCATATATAAATCAAAAAATAAATATTTTGGTATTGATCAAATCAATACCCTTGATCTAGAATAATTCTAGATCTAAACTCTAGATCATATCTAGATGAGAGAAGAGATCAAATTGCTTACCATCGCATGGATTGAGATCTCCATAATTGATTTTTTTTGTTGCCTTTGGAGCTGCACATGCATCTGGCCTCTATAGAAAGTCCACACGAGACTACAACACAAATCAAAGGTTCGTCAAATGAAGATCCGCTCAAAGTGCTAGCTTCTCACGGATCCCTCTGATGGTTAATCTAAAAATTATTTTTTGGATATCTTGAACACTCTAAGAGATGAAAAATAAGAGGAATAAGAAAGAAATCCAACTCTTGGATCTTTCAAATATCAGAAAACAAAAGGGCTAAGAAAAAAGTCCTGAGAGAGGACACATCTTCTCTTTTCAGGACATCAACCATTGATGTCCTGAATCGGCCTTCATACCAGGACAAGAGGAGACCTTCTCCTCTAGTATTTTCCACACATCTAGATCTCTTCCTCTTTGATTTTTCTAATAAGAAAGATCATACAAAAATGGAGAAGAAGGGCTCTCAAAGAAACCCTAAGAGAAGACATTCTTCTCTTCTTCTTCTCTCATCAGAACATAATCAAATCATGTCCAAAAGAGACCTCCATGCTCCAACTCTTTGGAGCATTCATCCCCATACCCTCTTCCTCTCTCTCTCTTAGAATTTTTATCACATAAAAATGCATAAAAAAATAAGAGAAAAATATTTAAAAGAAAAAATAAGAGAAGAGAATCTTCGCTTACCTTTGTCTTCATCAAGACATCAACATTTGATGTCCAAATGAAAGGGCCTTATCCAAGGAATTGTTAGATATATGTGCCCTAGAAGCCAGAATTGGTTGACACTTATAATACACTTCTAGGGGTAAAATTATAATTTTGACTATAATCAATAAAATGGATTATTTTTCATCACATATGTGTATTTAGTGTCTGTGATACATCCTTTGAGTTAATGGTAATGATAATTCATATTTTCAAGAGTTGAAAATTTAAGACATGAATAATCATTATTAAATCATAAAATGCTCCCGACCATAGGATCATTATGGGGATGATGATTGATCCGAAAGATTGGTGTACAATCGCTTCTCTTTAGTAGATGAGTCTTGAGTCTATGATGTGGAGACACCAAAGCGAGAGTATAGGTACTCATTAGAGAACGAGGGCACTGAGCGTGACCACCTCGAGTAGTCATTAGGAAGTCTACCTTCTCGTCAATGACTGACTCGATGCTGCAGTGGTGTGTCTGGTTCTTTGACCTGAGGTGCATCGACAGTTCACCTTGAGGGTGTTATAGTTTGACTACACCATTAACTCGATCTCCTAGCCATATCGAAATCCTGAGGTGTATGTTGGCTATAGCATGTTCATTGTAGGAACTGGATTGCATCAAGATGGAATCTATCTACCTCGGTGGTAGAGGAGCAGCCCTATGATGATCATGAAGAATCAAGTCCAGAAGCCCATGGCCATGGCAGAGTGAAATAATAGAAAGAGTTTCTATTTAGGTTTTCACATCGGACTTGAATCGAATGATTACATCATATGACAGAAACTAGGGTTTGACGAGTTCACCTTAACCCTAATCTGATCGGGGCTCAAGATAGAAGAACTTAATCACACAGGTAGCTGCACCAAGAGGTTCGCATTCAGCTCTGATGGGTTGCCACCATATACTGCTAGGTGTCACTGGTGGATTTTGGGAGCAATTAGAATGATTTAGATGATCGATCATTCTAGCTGTTCGAATCAGAAAGAGTTCTGATCCATCGAAAGGAGTTTCGATGATGTCGATGATAGAGATCATGACATATCCCATTACCATACAGAACTGAACCTAACTGGGTCACACAAACAAGGGTTTGAATCTGGTGATCATCAATTGAACTGAATCCAGTTCAATTGATCTGAATGAGATTCAATTAGGTTCAAGGAAATCGTGCTAGCACTCGATTGAACCTAACGTTCTTCTTTTACTATCATAAATAGTTGTCCTGACTGAGCCAAAGGAGTTTGTGCTCAATCAGAGGCCTTCACTTGGTCTGACTGGAGCCTGTCCAGGTCAGAAAAGGGTTGTCTTATTTTGTAAGACAATACCTGCCATTTTTGGTCACCTGCCATTTCTCGTCCTTTGACTTTGGTCAAAAGTTGACCTTTGACTGGTCAAATATTGACCATTGATACTTTGACTTCTGACCACATGTCACGCACCTATTGGAGAGCTGGTGGGGGCTTGTCCCCCTGCCAGAAACTGGCAAGGAGGAGGGCGCACGCCAAGGGTATCATGCGCCCAAGCTTGCAGTGCCCAGGAGTTCCTGTTGGACAGGGACTCCATCTCCTTTTTGGATTCTGATTAGACTTCCTTCCTAAGAACCAACTTTGACTGGTCTTAGGCACCATCTAAGGAGGAATCCAAGGGACTCTATTTCCACCAATCAGATTTAGATCTGATTTCACAAAGGGTTGTGATTGGTTGGGAAGAAGAGGAGTTGGATCATGCATAGTCTATAAATAAGACCCTGCGCCCAACTCAAAGAATTGAAACAATTCTCTATGCCCCAAGGCTGCCTCTCTCTTCCTCCTCCATGCCAAGTTCATCTTCTCCCTCTCCTCTCCATGCCCAAAGAAGTTTGGGATCTTAGTTGGTGCAATCTAGATGAGAGAAAGGCGATAAAAGCTAGAAGGCTGCGCTGCTGCAAAGGACAACTTGCTGATCTTCGAAAGCTGTTTTGAAGATCCTCCAAATCAGATTCAGATCTAATTTTTGGAGATATGATAGAGAAGAAGAGGATCTCTAGATCCAACCTGAGTGGATACCGGTAGAGGCCAGGCACTTGCGTGGCTAGATCCAGAACCTTCCGCTGCTTACAGGATCATCAACGGATAATAGGATTACCCTACATCAAGATAAATTAAATTTAATTTAATTTATCTAATTTTATTTTAATTATTAAAATAATAAAAATTAGATCTAAAATATCTCAGATCTAATATATCTCTTGATCCGATCAGATCTGAACGAACCTGATCCGAAAATCAGGATTTTCCTTCAACTGGTATCAGAGCCAAGGTTCTAAAGTATTTAGATCTAATTTTAAATTTATTTTAATTAAAAAATAAGTAATTTTAGATGTCACATGAGATGTGATCAGATCTAAAATCAAAAAAATTAAAATTAAATGATTTGGATCTAAGATTAGAAAATATGCATGACTAGTTCTAAAATAGAATAGTTCTATAGAATAGTCTTGCATGTTTTCAATTTAATTTGATTAAATCATATTTTAGATCTATTTATTTACTATTTTTTGATATTATAATTATTATAATAATATCTAAAAAATAGTAAATAAAAATTATTTAATTTTAAACATCATATGAGATATGATTGATGCATGTCTAGACTAGTTGTAGAATAGTTCTACATAGTTGTCTAGATTAGAGTTTATTTTGATAAGATCAATTTAAATCTAATTTTTTAGATTATTATGAGATAATTTAGATCTAAAAATATGCATGATTCGATACATGAGATGTATGCAAAATATGCCATGATTAGATCTAATTTGTATATGAGATATATGATATAGATCTAAAACTATTTTGTAGTATTACATGTTCCTGATTAAGGCGTTCCTCTTGGCCGTCCGGTCATAAGAACGAAAAAGGGTTTAAAGGCCCTCTCCTTCCCATTCCGATGGGGTGTTCTTATGATGTGTAGGGGTGCTGCGCGTTCGTCCTTAATCAGAAACCCAAAACTTACTTTCTGCAAAACCCTAGATCCTGAAACCCTAGGATTTATTGTGCATATTTTATTTATGAACCCTACTTAATTAAGAATTAAGATTATGGAATATTAATTAGGTCTAAAATTGAGAATTTTAGATCTAAGACATATTCATAATACTGGGTTCGGGCTTGGGTAGCTCAATTAGGTCTAAGCGGTTGATCAAACCGAATCAAGAGTTGGTTAGATGGGATCAACAATGCTTAAATTGACCAGCCTAATAGGATTAAGTCTGGGTCAAGATCGAGTCACGATCAAGCAAGACCTAATTAGGCTCAGAGGTTAGAGTCTGGATTGTAGGCTAACCCAATTGGTTCTGGCTCAATAATTTGGTGTCTAAGGTAAGTTTGGCACATACGACCGACTGATTTTTAATTGGAAGCTACTCGACCTGAATGCATTCTTGTACGAGTTAATGGCATATTCCCTTCCACCGGTCTCACTTACCTGGCCATATCTGTTGACACAGTTCTGATCTTGAGGTGGTCAATAATCCGAGCTAACCCATGCCACTAGGTTAGTCATAATTGTTATGACTATGACAAGTCTAGTTTAATGAGACCTGAATCAATTCTCCCTAAGAAAAGATTAAGTCTGAGGTCTTCCACCATTGTAGATGTGCGGGCCCTTCCCGGGGTTGATTGTTCTCGGCTGGATACAGTGGCTCAGTTGCACCGGAAAGATGCAACCATGTCTATTAGGCATTGGATGCTATGGGCTGGAGGATGAGTTGGGCTCAATATTTTGGATACGGTGAGAGACTCAATTAGGAATCCAGTCTATGCAAATGGTGGGTCTGACTTAACTAAGGAGTGGATCAATATTCCGGATACGGTGAGATTCATGAATTAGAGACCAAGTTTGGGTGCACCATGATTAGAGAATCATTGAACAAGAGTTGTTCACTCATTGGCTAACCCATCACCAATAACTGTTAGGTGAGGTGATGAGTCAGTTGGTGAGACCGCACCACCCACTAGAAATCATTAATCATGGAGATTTTTGCATCTCTACAGAGGGAGTGTAGGGATCCGAGAAAATAGTGGGAGCTAATTTGTTTAAAAATAAAATTTCTTAAATAAATTGGTCAAGTCATAATTACAGTATCTAACTAGAATCTTTGACTCTCTACAGAAAAATGTCTGCGTCCAACCCATTAGCACGTATCCTGGACACACATAGACTGACCGGACCCAATTATAAAGATTGGCTCAGGAACTACAAAATTATTTTGGGTTCCGAGAAGTTAACCCATGTATTGGACCAGGACCCTCCCACCTTACCAGCCCGTCCATCCACTGAACAGAGAGCGTCTCTGGAAAAAATGGATAGACGAAGATAATAAGGCCAGATATTACATGTTGGGCTCGATGTCTGATGAGCTCCAGCGCCAACATGAAGATATCGGGACTGCTCGCCAAATGTTGGCTCACCTGCAGGAGATGTTTGGTGAACAGAGTCGCGCAGCCAAGTATCAAGTCACGAAATGACTTTTTAAGGCTAAGATGCATGATGGGCAGTCAGTCCAAGATCACTGTCTGATGATGATCAAGGACATGGAAGAGCTTGAGAAGCTCGGTGTGAAGTTAGACTTGGATCTGCAGAACGATATTATTCTGCAATCCTTGACTGATGCATATGGGCAATTCATCATGAATTACCACATGCATAAACTTCAAAATTTCTTGGCCGAATTAATGAACATGCTGGTCACCGCTGAGCTTTCTATGAAAGGTTCTAAAGGCTCAGTTCTTGCTATGGAACGGACTTCTTCCAAAAGAAAGTCTTATGGAAAGAAAAAGAAGTCTGTGAAAAAGCAGAAGGTGGAAGGAGCAAAGAAGAAGAAGGCAGAGCCGAAGAAGAAGGCCGATGTCAAAGAAAAGTATTTCCATTGCAACAGCGACGGCCATTGGAAGCGGAACTGCCCTACTTACCTGGCCACCCTGAAGAACAAGAAGGAAGGTCCTTCTGGAGGTATGCTCGTTATTGAGTCTAACCTTACGATTTCTTCTGCATCCAGTTGGGTGCTTGACTCTGGTTCTAGTGCTCATCTGTGCACTTCCATGCAGGGTCTTGAGGATAGCAGGAGGCTGAGGGATGGAGACATGATCCTACGCATCGGTAATGGAGCAAGAGTTGCTGCAGTGCCGTGGAACATACCCTCTTCGATTACCATCTGGTTTAGACTTAGTTTTGAAAGACTGTTATTATGTGCCTGCAGCTAGCAGGAAATTTGATTTCTGTTTCATGCCTAGCATTAGAACGCTATGTGATTACCTTCTTTAAGGACCATTGTAACATTCTTTATGAAAGAAATAAATGTAAATGGTTTTCTTTATTAATGGTCTTTACCAGCTACATATTTGATTGTACCTATTCTAACTATCGAGCAAAACATGAATGCCAAATGACCAAGGGATAGTCCAAACGACAGGTATCTATGGCACCTTAGATTAGGTCATATAGCAGAAGATAGGATCAACAAATTGAAGAAAAATGGGCTATTGAGTCCATTGACTTCCAAGTCATATCCAACTTGCGAATCTTGTCTCCAAGGCAAAATGACCAAACTCCCTTTTGTTGGACATGGGGAAAGGGCCATAGATCTCCTTGCCCTAGTACATACTGATGTGTGCGGCCCATTTGATGTGCCGGCTAGAGGCAGTTTTGTCTACTTCATTACCTTTACCAATGATCTATCTAGGTATGGGTATGTGTTATTCTTATGAGACACAAGTTTGAAGCTTTTGAAAAGTTCAAAGAATTCAGACATGAAGTAGAAAAATAAACTAGAAAACCCATTAAGGTTCTTCGATCAGATCGAGGAGGTGAATACCTTAGTCGAAAATTCCTAGACTATCTAAAGGAAAATGGCATACTCTCTCAATGGACTCCACCAGGAATACCTCAACTCAACAGGGTTTTAGAACGAAGAAATCGAACCTTATTGGATATGGTTCGATCCATGATGAGCTTCATAGACCTTCCTGATTTCCTTTGGGGACACTCATTGTTGACTTCAATTTATCTATTAAATAGGGTTCCCGCTAAAATCGTTCCTACCACACCATATGAGATATGGCATGGTAAGAAATCAAGTCTGAGTCATCTCAGAATTTAGGGTTGTCCGGCTAATGTCAAAAGACAACAAGTGGACAAGTTAGAGTTTAGGTCCTTCAGAGCTCGATTCATGGGATATCCTAAAGAGTCATTAGGATACTATTTCTACATTCTAGAAGATCATAATGTGATTGTGAGTCGACATGCCATCTTTCTTGAAAAATAGTTTATTTAAGATAGCGGCATTGGAAGGCAAATCAAGCTTGATGAGAAAGTCTCACAAGTACAACGAGCTAAGGACCAATTGGAATCAAATCAAGTTGAGCCAATAAGAACACTACCTCCTCCACCTCGTAGATCGAAAAGAGTTTCTCATCTCCCTGAGAGATACTTAGGTATTATTTCAGAGAAAGTAGAGAAAACGTTCCTCAAAGGCAATGGTGCTTATGGTGATGATCCCAAAACCTACAACGAGGTGATATCAGATATCGACTCCAAGAAATGGCTAGAGCAATGCAGTCAAAAATTGACTAATGCAACTCAAACCAAGTCTGGACCTTGGTAGATCCACCAGAAGGTATAGTTACCTATTCGGTGTAAATGATCTTCAAGAGAAAGATTGGTGCAGATGGAATGTGGAGACATTCAGCTAGACTAGTGGCAAAAGATTATAGTCAATGCGAAGGCATTGACTATCAAGATACCTTTTTTCCAGTGGCTATGCTAAAGTCCATCCGCACATTGCTTGCCGTTACAGCCTATTTCGATTATGAAATATGGCAAATGGACGTAAAAATGGCGTTCTTAAATGGATATCTTGAGGAAGATATCTATATAGAACAGCCACTAGGTTTCACATCCAGTGATACTGATCACAAGGTTTGCAAGCTGCAAGGTCCATATATGGACTTAAAGCAAGCATCTCGGAGTTGGAACACTCATTTAATGATGTGATCAAAAAATTTTGATTTTATCAAAAATGAAGAGGAATCGTTGTTTTCCAAAAAGGGTCAGTGGGAGCGCTGTTGTCTTCCTTGTTATTGTACGTGGATGACATCCTCCTTATTGGGAATGATGTTTCCATGATGACAACAGTGCAAATTTATGGTTGTCCAATGGAATTCTCCATGAAAGACCTAAGCGAGCATCCTTTATTCTAGGAATTAAGGTCCATAGGGATAGACCGAATAGGATGCTAGGAGTTCCATAGAAGATGTACATAGAGAAAGTACTAAAGAGGTTTAGCATGGAAAACTCTAAGAGGGGATTAATACCCTTCAGAAATGGTATTCATCTTTTCAAGAAGATGTGTCCCAGCACACCTGAGGAATAGAATGTATGAGCAAGATCCCTTATGCTTCTGCAATAGGGAGTCTCATGTATGCCATGCTATGTACACGACCTGATATAGCCCATGTTGTGAGTGTCACAAGTAGATATTAGTCAAATCCAGGTGAAGAACACTGGAGTTCTGTGAAATGTATCCTTAAGTACTTAAGAAGAACTAAGGATATGATGTTGGTCTTTGGTAATGGAGAACTCCAAGTCTAGGGATACACAGACTCGGATTTCATGTCCGATATAGATGATCAAAAATCAACATCTGAGAGTTTGTTTGTGTGCAATGGTGGAGCTATCAGCTGCAAGAGTTTCAAGCAAATGGTGATAGCAGATTCAACCATGGAAGCAGAATATATCATTGCATCAGAAGCTGCGAAGGAAGTATTTTGGTACAAGAAGTTTGCTGCAAAAATCGAAGTAATGCCATTAGATGCCATTCCGCTATATTGCGACAACAATGGTGCCATAGCCCTTGCTAAGGAGCCGAGGTCTCACCAAAAATCCAAGCATATTGAGCGGCGATACCACCTCATCCGCGATTACCTCGAGAAGGGTTATGTCGAGGTCAAGAGAGTCAACACCACAAACAATGTGGCAGACCCACTTACAAAGCCATTGGGCTAGTAGAAGATCGAAGTCCACCTTGAAAAGATGGGACTTAGACTTGTAGCCAATTGGCTTTAGGATAAGTGAGAGATTGTTAGATATATGTGCCCTAGAAGCCAGAATTGGCTGACACTTGTAATACACTTCTAGGGGCAAAATTATAATTTTGACTAATATCAATAAAATGGGTTATTTTCGATCACATATGTGTATTTAGTGTCTGTGATACATCTTTTGAGTTAATGGTAATGATAATTCATATTTTCAAGAGTTAAAAATTTAAGACATGAATAATCATTATTAACTCATAAAATGCTCCCGACCATAGGATCATCATGAGGATGGTGAATGATCCAGAAGGTTGGTGCACAATCGCTTCTCTTTAGTAGATGAGTCTTGAGTCTACAATGTGGAGACACCGGAGCGAGAGTACAGGTACTCGTTAGAGAATGAGGGCACTGAGCGTGACCACCTCGAGTAGTCATTAGGGAGTATACCTTCTCGTCGATGACTGACTCGATGCTGCAGTGGTGTGTCTGATTCTTTGACCTAAGATGCATCGGCAGTTCACCTTGAGGGCGTTATAGTTTGACTACACCATTACTCGGTCTCCTAGCCATTGGAACCCTGAGGTGTATGTTGGCTATAGCATGTTCATTGTAGGAACTGGATGGCATCAAGATGGAATCTATCTACCTCGGTGATAGAGAAGCAGCCCTATGATAATCATGAGAATCAAGTCCAGAAGTCCATGGCCATGGCAGAGTGAAATAATAGAAAGAGTTTCTATTTTGATTTTCACGTCAGACTCGAATCGAATGGTTACATCATATGATAGAAACTAGGGTTTGACGAGTTCACCTTAACCCTAATGTGATCGGGGCTCAAGATAGAAGAACTTAATCACATAAGTAGCTGAACCAAGAGGTTGCAGTCAGCTCTAATGGTTGCACCACATAACTGCTAGTTTGTCACTGGTGGATTTTGGGAGCATTAGAATCATTAGATGATCAATCATTCTAGCTGTTCGAATCAGAAGAGTTCTAATCCATCGAAAGAAGTTTCGATGATGTCGATGATAGAGATCATGACATATCCCATTACCATACAGAACTGAACCTAACTGGGTCACACAAACAAGGGTTGAATCTGTGATCATCAATTGAATTGATCCAATTCAATTGATCTGAAATGAGATTCAATTAGTTCGAGCGAAATCGTGCTAGCACTCGATTGAATCTAACGTTCTTCTTTTGCTATCATAAATTAGTTGTCCTGACTGAGCAAAGGAGTTTGTGCTCAATCAGAGAGGCTTCATATGGTCTGACTGAAGTTGTCCAATTAGAAAGGTTGTCTTATTTTGTAAGACATTACCTGCCATTTTTGGTCACCTACCATTTTTGTTCTTGACTTTGGTCAAAAGTCTACCTTGACTGTCAAATGTTTAACCATCGACATTTGACTTTTGACCATATGTCATGCACCTATTAGAGAGCTGGTGGGGGCCTATCCCCCTACCAGAACCTAGCAAGAAAGAGGGCGCACGCCACCCTTGGCGTGTGCCCAAGTTGGAGGTGCCTAGGAGTCCCTGTTGGACAGGGACTCCATCTCCTTTTTGGATTCCAATTAGAGTTCTCCTAAGAACCAACTTTGACTGGTCTTAGGCACCCTCTAAGGAGGAATCTAGGGGACTCTATTCCCACCAATCAGATTTAGATCTGATTTCACAAAGAGTTTTGATTGGTTGGGAAGAAGAGAAGTTGGATCACAGACAGTCTATAAATAAGACCCTGCACCCAACTCAAAGAAAGATTGAATCATAATTTTCCATGCCCCAAGGCTGCCTCTCCCCTCATCCTCTATGCCAAACCCACCTTCTCCCTCTCCTCTCCATGTCCAAAAGAGTTTTGGAGCTTGGTTGGTGCGATCTAGATCAAAGAAAGGCGAGTGAAAGCTAGAAGGCTGCACTGCTGCAAAGGACGACTGCTGATCTTCAAAAGGAGTTTTGAAGATCCTCCAGATCTGATCTTTGGAGATGTGATAGAGAAGAAGAAAATATTCAAATCTAGCCTAAGTGGATATTGATAAAGGCCAGGCACTTGCGTGGCTGGATCTAGAACCTTCTGCTGCATACAGGATCATCAATGGATAATAGGATTACCCATATCAAGGTAAATTAAATTTGATTTAATTTATCTAAATTTTATTTTATTTCTAAAATAATAATAATCAGATCTAAAATATCTCATATCTGACTAGGATCAAAGAGAAAATTTTTTGAAATATATATCTTGATCTAATCAGATCTGAACGAATCTGGTCCAGAAAATCAGGATTTTCTTTCAGCTGCACCGAGAGATTTACTTTTAGTTCTGATGGGTTGCCACCATATACTGCTAGGTGTCACTGATAGATATTGAAAGCAATTAGATTGATTTAGATGATCGATCATTCTAATTGTATGAATCAGAAAAGTTCTGGTCCATCGAAAGATGATGTCGATGATAGAGATCGTGACATGTCTCATTACCATACAAAATTGAAACTAATTGGATCACACAAATAAAAGTTTGGATCTGGATGTCATCAATTGGACTAATCCAGTTCAATTGATTTGGATTAGATCTAATTAAGTTTAAAAAAATCGTGCTAGCACATGATTAAGCCTAACATTCTCCTTTTGTAATCATTTTGGTTCATCTCAATTGAGCCAAATTTATTTGGGCTCACTCAGAAATTTTGTCTTAGTCTGACTGGAGCTTGTCTAGATTAGAAAAGGATCATCTTAATTCATTAGATGGATTAAAGATAGCATCTACCAATTCCTATCACCTGCTAATTCCTATTTCTAGACAGAGATCAACAACTGACCCTAAACACTTGGGCATAGGGCCATGTGTCATGTGCTTATAGGATAGCAGTTGGGGCTCTTGTTTCCTGCTAAAAGAGGCTAGGAAGAGAGTGCATGCCACCCTAGGCACGTGCCCCATATGGATAAGAGATGGAATCCCATATAGATGGGACTCCAGGATATTTTGATATGATCAAACACCTAGGTGCCAAAGACTCTTGCTTTATCCAGTCTTTGTGCCATTTATGTGGATTTTTGAGGGACTCTCATTTGATTGGATCATATGACATCATCCCACCAATCAAATTTAGATCTGATAGAATGAAGGCCTCTGATTGATCGGAATGATGTGGCACTGCATGGCGTAGTAGGATCTATTTAAACCCTGTATGCACCTAGGATTAGAGGGCTTTTTCTTTTCACCATGCTGCAAGGCTACCCTCCTCTCTTCCATGCCTCACTCTAATCTTTTCTCTCTCCTATCCATGCCTAAAGTAGTTGGGCATGGGTTCAAGTGCAATCCAAGGAAGATAGGCACCAGGATCAGGAAGAAGGCAGCATTGCTGAAAGAGATGATCGCTGCTTCTTCAAAGAAGTTTTGAAGAACTTCAAGATCGGATCTAGATCTAATTTTTGAAGAGATGATTTAGAAGAAAAATATCTCAAGATCCTATCCAAGTGGACACCGGTAGAGGCCAGGCGCATGCGTGGCTCCTTTCAGGACCTCAGGATCAATCAGGATCATCATAGGATAATCTGATTATCCAAAAATAAAGATATAAAATTAAATTAAATTTATTTTTTTTATTTTTAATATTAGATCTTTAAGATTAGATTTGAGATATCTTAGATCTGATTAAGATCATAAAAAAAAATTAAAATATTTGTTTAGATCTAATTAGATCTGAATAATCCTATGCAAGGAAAATAGGATTTTTCCTTCAACTGGTATCAGATCTATGTTGGTAGTTCATCGGATCTATTTTAGATCTAATTTAATTTTTATGTATGATTTGATATTAAAAAATTTTAGATATCACATCAGATGTGATTAGATCTAAAATTAAAAAATTAAAAATTTTTTGATTTAGATCTATAATGTATGAGATGCATGACTAGACTAGGAATAGAATAGTTCTATGTATAGTCTAGTATAATCATATTATTAAATTAATTAAATTTAATTTTAGATCTAATTTATTTTTATTTTTTTGATATTATAATTTTGTAATTAGATCTAAAAAATAGAAAATAGAATTTTTAATTTTTATTTTATTCATATGAGATATGAAAGATGCATGCTTACACTAGTTATAGAATAGTTCTATATAATATCTAGAATAGTTTTATTTTTGATATGATCAAATTTAAAATTTTATTTTTTAGATTTAATATATGATATTTTAGATATGAAAGTATGCATGATTGATTACTTAAGATACATGAGATGCATGCAAAACATGTGTAAGTTAGATCATTAATTGTATATCCAATATATGATTTAGATCTAACTAGTTTTATAGCAGAAATTATATTTTTGATTAAGACGTTCCTCTTAGCCATCTGATCATATGAACAAAGTAGGATTTAAAGACCCTCTCCTTCCATTCAATGGAATGTTCTTATGATGTGTAGGGGTGCTGTGCATTCGTTCTTAATCATAAATTAAAACTTATTTTTCTACAAAATCGTAGATCCTGAAATCCTAGGATTTTATTACATGTTTTATTTATGAACCCAAAACTTAATTAAGAATTAAGATTATAAAATTAATTAGATCTAAAATTATGAATTTTTAGATCTAAGACATATTCATAAAATTGGATTCAGGCTTGTGTAGCTCAATTAGGTATAGCAGTTGATCAAACCAAATTATGAGTTGGTTAGATGGGATCAAAGAAAGCTTAGTTTTGATCAGCCTAATAGGATTAAGTCTGGATCAAGATTGAATCATATTGAGATGTGACTCAATCAAGTCAAGACCTAATTTAGCTCTGTAGTTCAAGCCTGGATTGTAGGCTAACCCAATTGGTTCTGATTCGATAGTTTGGTATCTAAGATAAGTCTGGCAAATACGACCGATTGGTCTTTAAGTACGAGCTACTGGACCTAAATGCAATCTTATCGAGTTAATGGCATATCCCTTCCACCGATCTTACTTACCTAGCCATTTGTGTCGACTCTGTTCTAATTTAAGCTGGCTAACAATTCGAGCCAACCCATGCCACTAGGTTAGTCATAATTATTATGACTAAGTCAAGTCAAGTTTAAAGAGACCTAAATTAAATCATCCTAAGAAAATATTAAGTCTAAGGTCTTCTACCATTGTAGATTAGAGAATCATTGGACAAGAGTTATCCACTCATTGATTGATCCATCACAAATAACTATTAGCTGAGGTGATGAGCTAGTCAGTGGGATTGCAACATCCACTAAAAATCAATAATCATAGAGACTTTTGCATCTTTGCCAAAGAAGTGTAGGGATCCGATAAAATAGCGGATGCCTAATTTGTTTAAAAATGAAATCTCTAAATAAATTGGTAAGTTTAATTATAAAATCTAACTAGAAACTTTGACTCTCTACAGGAAGATGTCTGCATCCAACCCACTAGCCCTCATCCTGGACACCCATAGACTGACCAGACCCAACAAAAAGAATTGGCTCCAAAACTTTAAAATTATTTTAGATTCTGAGAAGTTGACTCATGTGTTGGAACAGGATCCTCCAACCTTACTAGCCCATCCATCTACTGATCAGAGAGCGTCTCTCGAGAAGTGGATGGATGAAGATAACAAAGCCAGGTATTACATGTTGGATTCGATGTCTGATGAGCTCCAGCGCCAACATGAAGACATTAAGACTAGCCACCAAATGTTGGCTCACCTACAAGAGTTGTTTGGTGAATAGAGTCGCGCAGCAAAATATCAAGTCACTAAGAGACTGTTTAAGGCTCAGATGCATGATGGGTAGTCGATCCAAAATCATTGCCTAATAATGATCAATGACTTAGAAGAGCTTAAGAAGCTTGGTGTCAGGTTAGATCAGGATCTAAAGATTGATATAATTCTGTAGTCATTGACTGATGTGTATGGACAGTTCATCATGAACTACCATATGCATAAACTTTAGAATACCTTGGCTAAGCTCATAAACATGCTAGTTACTACTGAGCTTTCTATGAAATGTTCTAAAGGCTCAATATTTACTGTGGAGTGGACTTCTTCTAAGAGAAAGTCTTTTGGAAAGAAGAAGAAGTCCATGAAGAAGCAGAAGGTGGATGTTGGGAAGAAGAAGAAGGCAGAGCCAAAAAAAAAGATCGCTGACAAAGAAAAATATTTTCATTGCAACACTAAGGACCATTAGAATCGAAACTATCCTTTGTACCTAGCTAGCCTAAAGAATAAGGAGGCAGGTCCTTCTGGAGGTATGCTCATTATAGAATCTAATCTTATGATTTCTTCTACATCCAGTTGGGTGCTTGACTCTGGTTCTAGTGCTCACTTATGCACTTCTATGCAGTATCTTGAGGATAGCAGGAATCTGAGGGATGGTGAGATGATCCTACGTATTGAAAACGAAGCAAGAGTTGCTACTGTAACCATGAGAACCTATCCTCTGCGATTACCATCAGAATTAGATTTATTTCTTAGGGACTATTTTATGTGCCTGCAATAAGTAGAAATTTGATTTCTATTTCATGTTTAGCATAAGAAGGCTATGCAATTAGTTTTCTTAAGGATCATTATAATATTTTTCATGAAAGAAATATAATTGCAAGTGGTTTTCTTATAAATGATCTCTATTAGTTATATATTAATGTTTCTATTTTTAATATCAAGCATAATGTGAATGCCATAAGATCAAAGTGACCTAGGGATAGTCTAAATGATGGGTATTTATGATACCTTAGGCTAGGTCATATAGCTGAAGACAGGATTAACAAATTGGAGAAATGCGCGCTATTGAGTCCATTAACTTTTGAGTCATATCCAATTTATGAATCATGCCTTCATGGCAAAATGACCAAGCTCCCTTTTGTAGGACATGGAAAAAGGGCCACAGACCTACTTGCCCTAGTACATACTGATGTATGCAGCCCTTTTGATATGCAGGTCAGGAGCAATTATGTCTACTTCATCACCTTTATCGATGACTTATCTCGGTATGGTATATGTATTTGATGCGACATAGATCTGAAGCTTTTGCAAAGTTCAAAAAATTCAGACTTGAAGTAAAAAAACAAACAAAAAATCCATTAAGATTTTTTGATTAGATCGATGTGGCGAATAGCTTAGTCGGGAATTTCTAGACTATCTTAAGAGCAATGGCATAGTTTCTTAATGGACTCCACCTAGAATGTCTCAACTCAACTAAATTTCAGAATGAAGAAATCGGACCCTATTAGATATGATCCAATCCATGATGAGTTTCACAGACCTTCCTAAGTTTCTTTGGGGACATAGTCTGATGACCACTATATATTTATTGAATAGGATTCCCTCTAAGACCATTCCTACCACACCATATGAGATATGGCATGGTAGAAAACCAAGTCTAAGTCATTTTAAAATTTGAAATTGTCCGGCCTATGTCAAGAGATAATAGGTGGATAAATTAATGTCTAGATTCTTTAGAGCTTGATTTATTGGATATCCTAAAAAGTTATTAGGATATTATTTTTATCTTTTGAAAGATCATAATGTGATTATGAGTTGACACGTTATCTTTCTTGAAAAATAGTTTATTCTAGATGAGTAGCATCAGAAGATAGATTAGACTCTTAGAGAAAGTCTTCAATGAGAAACGAGCAAAGAAACCTATGGAACCTAGTCAGATTGAGCCAATCTAGACACTACCTTCTCTACCTCATAGATCAAGTAGAATTTTCCATCCTCCTAAAGGATACTTAGGTACTATATCAGAAGATGTAGAAAAAATATTTCTCATAGAAAATAGGGTTCACGATAATGATCCCAAAACTTATGATGAGATGATATCAGATATTGACTATGAGAAATAGTTTGAGGCAATGAGGTCAGAAATTGACTTAATGCATTCAAACCAAGTTTGGACCTTAGTAGATCCACCTAAAGGTATAGTACCTATTGGATGTAAATGGATCTTCAAGAGAAAGATAGGTGTCGATGGAAATGTGGATACATTCAAAGCAAGGCTCGTAGCGAAAGGGTATAGTCAGTGCTAAGGCATTGACCATCAGAATACTTTTTTACCAGTAGCCATGCTCAAATCCATCCGCACATTACTTGCTGTTGCAGCCAATTTCGATTACGAACTATGGCAGATGGATGTAAAAATGACGTTCTTAAATGGATATCTTGAGGAAGATATCTATATGGAATAGCCGCTAGGATTCACATCTAATGATAATGATCACAAAGTATGCAAGCTGCAAAGGTCCATATATGAACTTAAGCAAGCATCTCAGAGTTAGAATGCTCATTTCAATGATATAATAAAATCATTTGAATTCATCAAGAACGAGGAGGAGCCTTATATTTTCAGAAAGGTCAGGGAGAATGCTATTGTCTTTCTCATACTGTACATGGATAACATCCTCCTAATTGGAAATAATATTTTCAAAAAGGTCAAGGAGAATGCTATTGTCTTTCTTGTACTATACATGGATAACATCCTCCTAATTGGAAATAATATTCTCATGTTAACTACAGTCAAAATGTGGTTGTCTAATGAGTTCTCTATAAAAGATCTAGGAGAGGCATCCTTTATTCTAGGAATTAAGTTCTATAGGGATGGACCGAATAGAATGTTGGTGTTAGATGTGTACCCTAGAAGCCAGATTGGCTAACACTTGTAATACATTTCTAAGGACAATTTTATAATTTTGACTATAAATTAATAAAAAGACTATTTTCTACCATAGTGTGTATTTAAAGTATATGTGAAACATCCTTTGAGTTAATGGTAATGACAATTCATATTTTCAAAGAGTTGAAAATTTAAGACATGAATTTTCATAATTATCTCATACACTGCTCCTGACCATAGGATCATCATGAGGATGGTGATTGATCTAAAAGGTTGGTGTACGATCGCTTTCTTTAAGTAGATGAGTCTTGAGCTATGGTGTGTAGACATCGGTGTGAGGGTATAGGTACTTGTTAGAGAATGAGGGAACTGAGCATGACCACCTCGAGCATTCATAAGGAAGTCTACCTTCTCGTCGATGACTGGCTCGGTGTTGCAGTAGTGTGTCTGGTTCTTTGACCTAAGGTGCATCGACAGTTCACCTTAAGGGTGTTGTAGTTTGACAAAATGATTTTTTACCATCAAAACCAAATGGATCTAGGGTTTTTCATGGCGATCAGGTCCAGGAGTCTTAATGGTCAAATTAATAAGTTTTTTGGTCAAAAAGGGACTCTTTATGGCGCTGTCTAGTATAAGAACTCTTCTCACAAAATTGCCTCGACGTAATTTATTTTTTCCACATCTAAAGAAGCCTTTCCTCTAATATCCACACCCCCTCTATCCTCTCTCTCCCTCTCTTCTACATGCCTAAAAATTTAGGCATAAATCTGAGTTGAAGGTCCAAGGTTTTTGGCATAAGATTCAGCATCTACACGACGGTATTCATGAGATGATCAAGCTGCCCTCAGAAGTCATTTTGAAAGCTTTTCAAATCAGATCTAGATCTAATTTTTGGAGGAGAGATTCATGATGAGAATACATTTAGATCCTATCCAAATAGATACCAGTAGAGGCTAGGCACATGCACGGATCTTTTCAGAACCTCAGGAATCAACAGGATCATCGTTGGATAATTAGATTACCAAATTAGGTACTTGAAATTAAATCTGATTTAATTTTATTTTTAACTTTAATATCAGATCTCTATGATTAGATTTGAGAAGTGTCAAATTTGATTAGTATTTTAGAAAAAAAATTTTAAAATATTTCTTCAGATCCAATCAGATCTGATCGATCCTATACCAAAAAAATAGGTTTTTTCTTCAACTGGTATCAGAGCCAGGTTGCGGTACTTTGGATCTATTTTAGATCTAATTTTATTTTTATTTTTTATCTGATATTATAAAGCTTCATATGTCACATCATATGTGATTAGATTTGAAATCAAAAAATTAAAATTAAATCATTTAAATCTAAAATGTATGAGATGCATGACTAGACTGAGAATAAAATAGTTCTATATGTAGTCTAGTATAATTATGTTATTAATTTAAGTAAATATAATTTTAGATATATTTAATTTTTATCTTTTTGATATTATAATTATTATAATCAGATCTAAAAAATAGAAAATAAAGTTTTTAATTTTTGATTTATTGATATGTGATATGAAAAAATGAATGTTTAGACTAGTTATAGAATAGTTCTACAAATTATCTAGAATAGTTTTATTTTGATATGATCAAATTTAAATCTATTTCTTAGATGTTATATATGATATTTTAGATTTGAAAAATATGCATGTTTAATTTAGTGATGATACATGAGATGTATGCAAAGCATGTATTAGTTAGATCATTAATTATATATGTCATATATGATCTAGATCAAACTAGTTTTGTAGTTTCAATTATATTTTTGATTAAGGCATTCTCCTTGACCATCCAATCATAAGAATAAAGTAGGATTTAAAGATCCTCTCCTCTCATTCGATGAGGTGTTCTTATGGCGTGTAGGGGTGCTATGCATTCATCTTTAATTAGAAATCATAATTTATTTTCTGCAAAATTTTAGATCCTAAAACCTTAGGATTTTGATACATGTTTTTTATTTATGAATCCAAATTTAATTAAGAATTAAGATTATGAAACTAATTAGATCTAAAATTAAGAATTTTTAGATCTAAGATATTTTCATAAAATTGGGTTCGGGCTTAGGTAGCTCAATTAGGTCTAGCAGTTGATCAAATCGAATCAAGAGTTGGTTAGGTGGGATCAAGAGTGCTTAGAATTGGCCAACCTAATAGTTGTAAGTCTAGGTCAAGGTCGACTCACAGCCATATGTGATCGATCCAATTAAGACCTAATTTGGCTCCATGGTTCGAGCCTGGATTATAGGCTAACCCAATTAATTCTAGTTCGATAATTTGGTGTGTATGGTAAGTTTGGTAGATATGATCGATTGATTTTTAATTGAGAGTTACTCGGCCTGAATGCGTTCTTGTTGAGTTAATGGCATACCCCTTCCACTAGTCTCACTAACCTGGCCATTTGTGTCAATCTAGTTCTGATTTGAGGTGGCTAATAGTTCGAGCTAACCCATGCCACTAGGCTTGTCATAACCATTATGACTGAGTCGAGTCTAAGAGACCTAAATTGAATCTTCCTAAGAAAAGATTAAGTCAATTGGTCTTCCATCATTGTAGATGTGCGGGCCCTTCCCGCGGTTGATTGTTCTCAGTCGATTATAGTGGTTCAGTTGCATCGAAAAGATGCAACCATGTCTATTAGGTATTAGATGCTATGGATTGAAGGATGGGTTGGGCTCAATATTTTGAATACAGTGAGGGATCCAATCAAAAATCTAATTTATGCAAATGGTGGGTCTGACTTAACTAAGAAGTGGATCAATATTTTGGACATGGTGAGATTCATGAATTAGAGATCAGGATTAGGTGCACCATGATTAGAGAATCATTGGATAAGAGTTGTGCATTCATTGGTTGACCCATCACCAATAACTATTAAGTGAGGTGGTGAATCAGTCGGTGGGACCGCACCACCCACTAGAAATCAATTAATCATGAAGTTTTTTGCATCTCTATCCAAGAAGTGTAGGAATCCAAAAAAATAGTGGGAGCCTAATTTATTTAAAAAAATAAAATTTTTAAATAAATTGATTATGTCTAATTACAAAATCTAACTAGAAGCTTTGACTCTCTATAGAAAAATATCTACGTCAAACCCACTAGCCCGTATCTTGGACATCCATAGATTGACTGAATCCAACTTCAAGGATTGGCTTCGAAACTTCAAAATTATTTTGGATTCTAAGAAGTTGACTCATGTGTTGGAATAGGACCCTTCCACTTTACCAGCCAGTCCATTCGCTGATCAGAGAGCATCTCTAGAGAAGTGGATGGATGATGATAACAAAGCAAGGTATTACATGTTGGGCTCGATGTCTGATGAGCTCCAGCGCCAATATGAAGATATTAAGACTAGCTGCCAAATGTTGGCTCACCTGTAAGAGTTGTTTGGTGAACAACATCACGCAGCCAAATATCAAGTCACTATAAGACTTTTTAAGGCTCAAATGCGTGATGGATAGTCGATCCAAGATCATTATCTGATGATGTTCAAGAACTTAGAAGAGCATGAGAAGCTCGGTGTCAAGTTGGATAAGAATTTATAGATTGATATAATTCTGCAATACTTGACTGATGCATATGGGCAGTTCATCACGAACTACCATACGCATAAACAACAGAATACTCTGGCAGAACTTATGAATATACTGGTTACTGCAGAAATTTCTATGAAAGATTCTAAAAGCTCAATACTTGCTGTAGAGCAGACTTCTTCCATGAGAAAGTCTTTTAGAAAGAAGAAAAAGTCCATAAAAAAGCAGAAGGTGGATGGTTGGTAGAAGAAGAAAGCATAGCCAAAGAAGAAGGCCACTGACAAAGAAAAATATTTTCATTGCAACACAGACAGTCATTGAAAATGGAACTGCCCCTTGTACCTGGCCAGCCTAAAGAACAAGATGGAGGCAGGTCCTTCTAGAGGTTTGTTCATTATAGAATCTAACCTTATGATTTCTTCTACATCTAGTTGGGTGCTTGACTCTGGTTCTAGTGCTCACTTATGCACTTTTATGCAGGATCTTGAGGATAGCAGGAGGATGAGGGATGGTGAGATGATCCTATACGTCAGGAATGAAGCAAGAGTTACTGCAGTGGCCATGAGAATCTATCCTCTATGATTACCATTAAGATTAGGTTTAGTTCTTAGAGACTATTTTTATATGCCTATAGCAAGCAGAAATTTGATTTCTATTTCATGTTTAGCATAGGCAGGCTATGCAATTAGTTTTTTAAGGACTATTGTAATATTCTTTGTGAAAGAAATAAAATTGTAAGTGGTTTTGTTATAAATGGTCTCTATCAGTTACATATTGATATTTTTATTTTCAATATTGAGCAAAACATGAATGCCATAAGATCAAAATAAACTAGGGATAGTCTAAATGATAGGTATCCATGGTACCTTAGGCTAGGTCATATAGCGAAAGACAGTATTAACAAATTGGAGAAATCTGGGCTATTGAGTCTATTGACTTCTGAGTCATATCAAATTTGTGAATTATGCCATCATGGCAAAATGACCAAGCTTCCTTTTGTAGGATATGGGGAAAGGGCCATAAAACTATTTATCCTAGTACATACTGATATGTGCGGCCCATTTGATGGCTAGCTAGAGGCAACTATGTCAATTTCATTACCTTTACCGATGATTTACCTCGATATGGGTATGTGTATTTGGTGCGACATAAATTTAAAGCTTTTGAAAAGTTCAAAGAATTCAAACATGAAGTAGAAAACAAACCAAAAAACTCATTAAGATTCTTCGATCAGATCGAGGAGGTGAATACCTTAGTCAAAAATTTTTGGACTATCTTAAGCAAAATGGCATAGTATCTCAATGGACTCCATCTAGAATACCTCAACTCAACGAGATTTCAGAACGGAGAAATCAAACCTTATTAGATATGGTCCGATCTATGATGAGCTTCACGGACCTTCCTAAGTTTCTTTGGGGACTAGTCTAATGATCGCTACATATTTACTGAATAAGGTTCCCTCTAAATCCATTCCTACCATACGGTATGAGATATGGCATGGTAAGAAATCAAGTCTGAGTCACCTTAGAATTTGGGATTGTTTGGCTCATGTCAAGAGACAACATGCGGACAAGTAAGAGTATAGGTCCTTTAGAGCTTGGTTCATAGGATATCCTAAAGAAGCATTAGGATATTATTTCTACATTCTAGAAGACCATAATGTTATTGTGAGTCGACATGCCATCTTTCTTGAAAAATAATTTATTCAAGATGGTGGCATCGGAAGGTAGATTAGGCTCGAGGAGAAAGTCTCCCAAGAGCAACGAGCTAAGGACCCTATGAAACCTAATCAGATTGAGCCAGTCCAATCATTGCCTCCACCTCGTAGATCAGAAAGAATTTTTCATCCTCCTAAAAGTTACTTAGGTACTATTTCAGAGGACGTAGAGGAAATGTTTCTCATAGGAAATGAGGTTCATGGTGATGATCCTAAAACCTATGATGAGATAATATTAGATATCGACTTCAAAAAATGATTAGAGGCAATAAACTCAGAGATTGACTCAATGTGCTCAAACCAAGTCTGGACCTTGGTAGATCCACCTAAAGGTATAGTACCTATTGGGTGTAAATGGATCCATAAGAGAAGGATAGGTGAAAATGGAAATGTGGAGATATTCAAGGCTAGGTTAGTGGCGAAAGGATATAGTCAGCATGAAGGCATTGACTATTAGGATACCTTCTCGCCAGTAGCCATGCTAAAATCCATCTACACATTGCTTGTTGTTGTAGCCTATTTTGATTATGAAATATGGTAGATGGATATGAAAATGACCTTTTTAAATGGATATCTTGAGGAATATATCTATATGAAATAGTCGCTAGGTTTCACATCCAATGATGCTGATCATAAGGTCTGCAAGCCGTAAAGATCCATCTATGGACTTAAGCAAGCATCTCGGAGCTAAAATTCTCATTTCAATGATGTGATCAAATTATTTGGATTCATCAAGAATGAGGAGAAATCGTGTGTATTCAAAAAGGTCAGTGAGAGCGCTGTTGTCTTCCTCATACTGTACGTGGATGACATCCTCCTTATTAGGAATGATATTCCTATGTTGACCATAGTTAAAATATGGTTATCAAAAGAGTTCTCTATGAAAGACCTAGGAGAGGCATCCTTTATTCTAGGAATTAAGGTCTATAGGGATAGACCGAATAGGATGCTGTGTCTCTCACAGAAGATGTACATAGATGAGGTACTAAAGAGGTTTAGCATGGAAAACTCCAAAAGGAGATTGGTGCCCTTCAGTCATGATATTCATCTCTCCAAGAAGATGTATCTCAATACACCTGAGGAGATTGAACACATGAGGAAGATCCTTTATGCTTCGACAATAGGGAGCCTCACGTACGCCATGCTATGTACACGATCTGATATCATCCATACAGTGAATGTTACGAGTAGATATCAGTCAAATCCAGATGAAGATCACTGGACTTCTATGAAATGTATTCTTAAGTACTTAAGAAAGACTAAGGATATGTTCTTGATTTTTGGTAATGGAGAACTCCAGGTCAGGGTTATACAGAATCAGATTTTATGTCTGATATAGATGATCGAAAGTTGACATCTAGTAGTTGTTTCTATGTAATGCTGGTGCTGTTAGCTGGAAGAGTTTCAAGCAGACTATGATAGCAGATGCCACCATAGAAGTAGAATGCATCGCTGCATCGAAAGCTACAAAGAAGGCATTCTAGTACAAGAAGTTTGCCATAGAACTCAGAGTGATGCCATTAGATGCCGTCCCTCTATACTGCAATAATAATGGCACCATAGCCCTAGCTTAGGAGCTGAGGACTCACCAAAAATTCAAACACATCGAGCGACGATTCCACCTCATTCGTGATTATCTCGAGAAGGATTATGTCGAGGTCAAGAGAGTCGATTCCATGGACAATGCGATAGATCCACTAAGGAAGACTTTAGGCCAGCAGAAGATCGAAGCCCACCTTGAGAAGATGGAACTTAGATTTGTAGGCAATTAGCTTTAGCTCCAGTGGGAGTTTGTTAGATGTGTGCCCTAGAACCCAGATTGGCTAATACTTGTAATACACTTTTAAGGGCAATTTTATAATTTTGATTATAATTAATAAAAGAATTATTTTCTATCATAGTGTGCATTTAAAGTGTATGTGATACATCCTTTGAGTTAATGATAATGATAATTCATATTTTCAAAGAGTTAAAAATTTAAGACATGAATTTTCATAATTAACTCATAAACTGCTCCCGACCGTAAGATCATCATGAGGATGGTGATTGATTCGAAAGATTGGTATACGATCACTTTTTTTGAGTAGATGAGTCTTGAGTCTATGGTGTGGAGACACCAGAGCGAGAGTATAGGTACTCGTTAGAGAATGAGGGCACTGAGCGTGACCACCTCAAGCATTCGTAAGGAAATCTACCTTCTTATCGATGACTGGCTCGATGTTGCAGTAGTGTGTCTAGTTCTTTGATCTGAGGTGCATCAACAATTTATCATGAGGGTATTGTAGTTTGACTACACCATAACTTGATCTTGTAGCCATTCGAAATTCTGAGGTGTATGTTGGCTATAGTATGTTCATTGTAGGAATTGGGTTGCACCAATAAGAGATCTATTTACCTCGGTAGATGAGGAGTAGCCCTATGATAATAATGAGAATCGTGTCCATAAGCCCATGGCCATAGCAAAGTGAAGATGATATAAAGAGTTTTTATAAAGGGTTTCACATGTGGACTCGAATCGAATGATTAATTCATATGATGGATATTGGGTTTAACGAGTACACTTTAACCCAAATCCTATCGAGGCTCAAGATAGAAGAATCCAATCGCACAGGTAGCTGCATTGAGAGGTTCACTTAAAGTTTTGATGGGTTGCCACCATATACTACTAGGTGTCACTAGTGAATTTTGAGAGGAATTAGAATGATTTTGATGATCGATCTTTCTAATTGTATAAATGAGAAAAGTTTTGGTCCATCAAAAGATATTTTGATGATGTCGATGATGGAGATCATGACATGTCTCATTACCATATGAAACTGAACCTAATTAGATACACAAATAAGGGTTTAGGTCTGGATGTCATCAATTGAGCTAACCTAATTCGATTAATTTGGATTAGATCCAATTAGGTTCAAGGTAATCATGCTAGCACATAATTGAGCCTGACTTTCTCCTTCTATAATCTTTTTGATTCACCATAATCAAGTCAAATTTGATTTGATTCATTTCTATATCTTGAATGAGTTTATTTTTATCTGATTGGAATAAGTCCAGATCAGATTAATTATGAAAATTAAATTCATTTCTAGTGCAATAGGGTCAATAGTTGACCCAATTGAGAGAATTAAGGGTCACATGATCAAAGAATTTTAAAAATTCTTTTAGAAACTATTTTACTTTAATTTTTGGCCATACGATAGTGCACAAGGAATACATTATATGTACAAAATTTCATGATTTTTGGAGGTGCCTAGACTGGGTTTTGATAGAGTTTGATTTGGATCAAACTCTTGAGGGAAGAGTCCTAGACGCACATGGACTCTTCCTTATCCTTTCATGCCACCACCTTCTAGATGGATTTTTGGCATCAAAATTAGATGGGATCTAGTGTTTTTCATGGAGATCAGGTCCAGGAGTCCCAATGGTCAAATTAATAAGGTTTTTGATCAAAAAGAGACTCTATATGGTACTATGTTTAGTATAAGAACTCTTCTTACAAAATTGCCTCAATATAATTTATTTTTTCTACATCTAAAGGAGCCTTCCCTCTGATATCCATGCCCCCACTATCCTCTCTCTTCCTCTCTTCTACATGCCTAAAAGATTAGGTACAAATCTGAGTTGAAGGTCTAAGGTTTTTGGCATAAGATTCAACATCTACACGACGGTGTTCGTGACATGAACAGGCTGTCCTCAAAAGTCATTTTGATAGCTTTTCAAATTAGATCTAGATCTAATTTTTAGAGAAGATATTCATGAGGAGAAGACATTCAGATCCTGCCTAAGTGGGTACTAGTAGATGCTAGGCATGTGCATGGCTCTTGTTAGAATCTTAGGAATCAATAGGATCACCGTAGGGTAATTAGATTACTAAATCGGATACTTAAAATTAAATCTGATTTAATTTTACTTTTAACTTTTAATATTAGATCTCTATGATCAGATCCAAGAATTCTCAGATCTAATTAAGATTTTAGAAAAAAAATTTTGAAATATTTTTTTAGATCCAATCAGATCTGAATGATCCTATGTCGAGAAAATAGGTTTTTCCTTCAGTTGGATCTCTCACAGAAAATGTACATAGAGAAGGTGCTGCAGAGGTTTAGCATGAAAAACTCTAAGAGAAGTTTAGTACCCTTTAGACATGGCATTCATTTCTCTAAGAAGATATGCCCTAGCACACCTGAGGAGATTGAATACATGAGCAAGATCCCCTATGCTTCAGCAATAGGGAGCCTCATCTATGCCATGCTATGTACATGACCTGATATTGCCCATGCTGTGAGTATCATGCTAGGCAAAGAGCACTGGACTTCTATGAAATGTATCCTTATGTACCTAAGAAGGATTAAGGATATGTTTCTAGTTTTTGGTAATGGAGAACTCCAGGTCCAGGGGTATACAGTCTTGGATTTTATGTCCGACATAGATGATCGAAAGTCGATATATGAAAGTCTATTTATTTATAATGGTGGAGTTGTTAGTTGGATGAGTTCTAAGCAGATGGTGATAGCAGACTCCACCATGGAAGCAGAGTACATCTTGCATCGGAGGCTGCAAAGAAAGCATTGTGGTATAAGAAGTTCATCGCAGAGCTTGGAGTGATGCCATCAGATGCTGTCTCTTTGTACTGCGACAATAATGGTGCCATAGCCCTAGCTAAGCAGCTGAGGTCTCATAAAAAATCCAAGCACATTAAGTAGCGATACCACCTCATCCGTGATTACCTCGAGAAGGGATATGTCAAGGTCAAGAGAGTCGACAGTGCAGACAATGCGGCTGACTCGCTAACAAAGTCATTGAGCTAGTAGAAGATTGAAGCCCACCTTGAGAAGATGGAACATAGATTTGTAGCCAATTGGCTTTAGGTCAAGTGAGAGTTTGTTAGATGTGTGCCCTAGAAGCCAGATTGGATAAACACTTGTAATACACCTCTAAGGATAATTTTATAATTTTGATTATAAATTAATAAAAAAATTATTTTTTATCATAGTGTATATTTAAAGTATCTATGATATATCCTTTGAGTTAATGGTAATGATAGTTCATATTTTCAAGAGTTGAAAATTTAAGATATGAATTATCATAATTAACTCATAAACAGCTCCCAACCGTAGGATCATTATGAGGATGCTGATCGATCTGGAAGGTTAGTGTATGATTGCTTTCTTATGATAGATGTATCTTGAATTTATGGTATGGAGATACTAAAGCGAGAGTACAAGTACTCATTGGAAAATGAGGGCACTGAACGTGACCATCTCAAGCAGTCATAAGAAAGTCTACCTTCTCATCGATGACTGACTCGATGCTGTAGTGGTGTATCTGGTTCTTTGACTTGGGGTGCATCGGCAGTTCACCTTGATGGTGTTATAGTTTGACTATACCATAATTCAGTCTCCTATCCATTCAGAACCCTGAGGTGTATGTTGGTTGTAGCATGTTCATTGTAGGAATTAGATTGCACCAATAGGAGATCTATCTACCTCATTAGATGAGGAGTAGTCCTATGATAATCATGAGATTGAGTCTTTAAGCCCATGGCCATGGCAGAGTGAAGATGATAAAAAGAGTTTCTATTAGAGTTTCACATTAGACTCGAATCGAATGATTAATTCAAATGACGGATATTGGGTTTGATGAGTTCACCGTAACCGTAATCCTGTTAGAGCTCAAGATAGAAGAACCCAATAACATAGGTAGCTGCACCAAGAGGTTTGCATTTAGTTTTGATGGGTTGCCACCATATACTGTTAGGTATCACTGATAGATTTTGAGAGCAATTAGAATGATTTAGATGATCGATCATTCTAATTGTACTACTCAAAAAAGTTCTGATCCATCGAAAGATATTTCGATGATGTCGATGATAGAGATCGCAACATGTCTCATTACCATATGGAACTGAACCTAATTGGATCACACAAACAAGGGTTTGGATCTGAATGTCATTAATTTAACTAACTTAGTTCAATTGATTTAGATTAGATCCAATTAGATTCAAAAAAATCATGCTAGCACACGATTGAGCCTAACATTCTTCTTTTATAATAATTTTAGTTCGTCTCGGCTGAGCCAAATTTATTTGGACTCACTCAGGAACCTAGTCTTAGTCTAACTGAAGGTTTTCTAGATCAAAAAAAAGATTGTCTTAATTTATTAGATAGATTTAAGACAACATCTGCCAATTCCTGTCACTTGTTAATTCCTATTTCTAGACATAGGTCAATAGTTGACCCTGAACACTTGGACATAGGGCCATGTGTCATGCGCCTATAGGAGAGCACCTGGGGCTCTTGTCCCCTTGCTAAAAGAGGCAAGAGAGAGGGCACACGCCACCCTAGGCATGCACCCCATATGGATAAGGGATGGAGTCCCATATAGATGGGACTCCAGGATATTTTGATATCATCAAACACCTAGGCACCAAAAACTGTTGCTTTATCCAGTCTTGGTGCCATCTATGTGGATTTTTGAGGGATCCTTATCTGATTGAATCAGATGACATCATCCCACCAATCAGATTTAGATCTAATTAAATAAAGGCCTCTAATTGGCCAGGATGATGTGGCACTGCATGGCGTAGTAAGGTCTATTTAAATCCTGTCTGTGCCTAGGGTGAAGGAACTAGATCTAGGATTTCATAGGTAGATCTTGAAACTTTTTCAAGATCTTACAGCGAAAGACTTAAATAAATTTAAAATTTATTTAATTAGTCATGTAAATACCTAGATCTTAGATCTATTACATGATTAAGGCATGATATTAAATTAAAAATTAAAATCAAATAAGAAAGAAAAAGGTTGATTAAATCAACCTAGATCTACACTACATCAAATGCAGGTATGAAGTTTATAGATCAGATCTATTACCTAAGCAAGTTTAGATGTTCTAACTTATTGATCCAAGCTTGAGAATGAAGTCACGAGCATCACACACATCCAGTCTCTAGGAGTCGTCAACACGAGCCTACGATCTCTGATCTGAAGTCCGATGCAAGAAATCAGCACAACATGCTAGTATTGTGCTGATCCTCCTTCGATGGTCGATCTGATGCTCCCTTCTTTGAAATTTAGACTCTCCAAAATATGAGAAGGAAGATGAGAGTTTGCTGATATAAGACTCTCTCAAAGAAAACTTAAAAGAAAGGAGGAGAGATTGAAAATAAAATAGCCCTAGAAGAAGACCCTCTTCTTCTTCTCTTTTCTCTCACCTAGACACCTAGTTTGGTGCCTATGGAACTCCCATGCCCAAGGACTCTCTTCCTCTAATTTTTGCACACCCCAAACCTCTCCCAAATCTCTATATTTTATAAAAAAATTAGAATAAAATTTATCCAATAAATAGGAAAAAGGAAGAGTCCAAGTTAGGTCAAATTTCTAGACTAAGAATATCCAATCATGGGAAGTTGTTAGGGCGCCCAACTCTTGGGTGCCTCCTCCATAATTTTTGGCATGGACCAGCAAGGGAGGGTGCATGAAAAAAGAGATTATTTTCCTAGAATAAGAGAAGAATTAATTAAAAAAGGGGGTGGCACTCAAGAGAAGATGTTTTGGTCAACAAGGATTCTATCTCATAGAATCCTAAGCAAAACCAATTCCTCCTTTGACTTGGTCTTCCACCTAACTTTCAAATATAACATGGAGGGAGAGAGAGGGCATGGAAATCAGAAAGAAGGAGATTTTCCATGAAAAATATCTAAAAATAGGTATGGGGGGCATTGGGACGAAGGTGGCGTAAGGAGATAGGGAGTCCTAGTCACACTAGGACTCCTATTTTGACTTGGACAAAGAAGATCTTTTAACCAAATAAAATCAAGATTAAACCAATCCAATTAAATAAAGCCCTAATTCATTTAAAAACTTAATTAAATTATATTTAATTTTAATTTATTTTCTAATTAAATGAAAAAATTGGATTAATTCGAGTCCTAGTTAGACTAGGACTAGTTCTTCTTTCCACTTGGCTTATCCAATAAACTAATTGGACTTGATCCAATCAAGCCCAAACTAAATCTAATTAAATCATATTTAATTAGACTTAATCTCAACCTATTGGCTTAATCAAATTAAGCCAATTAGCTAATCGATCCTCCTACAACACTTACACTAGGTTAAACACCAATCGTATTGATTGTTTAACACAAGAACGATTCTTAATCATTGATCAACCATCCGATCAGATCGTATGATCTAATGTATGTGACCTCATAGGTCCAAACCTAAGTCGGTAGCATCAGAAAAAATTTCAGTATCAATCGAAGTGATCATCTAGCAATGATATTCGACGATCGGATAGGTCGAAGGTGTAGAACACCATCCTTAGAATCCATGTGGATATAGTTTTCATATAATTCATCCCCTTGACCAGAATGCTTGTACGACACATCAGAGTTCAATTGTCAACTCTAATCAGGTTGTCCACATTGTATTTCAAAATACCAAATCCATCTTATAGATTATCCTGGCCAAGGTTTTGGTATATTGAAATATAGTGATACATTCTTCTCCAACTCTTAGAGTGGTCAATAACATCTTGATCACACTCCGACTTCACAAGTACTTGACTATGCCTAGAAGCCTTCTGTTGCTAAATTAGAAATTCAATTAGTTTGGTACCAAAGCACAGTGAGTTGCTTGTAAGTCACTGAGATGATCTCAGGTCTAAGGGATACTTATACCTATATCCCATTAGAGACATTCTCGATAGCAGAATATTCTGGAGTTGGTCACGTTCAATGATGATGTACCCATACATCTCACCTATATGCCATACCAGTGTCTCCACATACCTTGGTTAAAAGGACAACCAACCTATATGGCATATAGTGATCTATGCTTGATAGATGTTGTCGTCCTAATTAACAGCCTATCATTTGGTCATGAACAATTTTAAGGACATAATCGATAAATCCTCTTGCTATCGAAACTAAATAATCCTAGAGATTTCATCACAATAATAGAGTTCATCAGAAGATATTAACTTATGATGAGAAAAGATGTCAAAATATTTTTTATTAATTAATAAATCAATTACAATATCTCAACCATCAGCAGACTGATGATTGGCTTTGGGACATAATTCCCAACAACTTTCACTTATCCTAAAGCCACTTGGCACAGTATCTATGGTTGTCCAACTCCTTAATTGCCAAGGCTTTAGTGAAGGGGTCGGCTAGGTTCTTCTTTTCGTCGATCTTCTGAAAGTCAACAACATCACGATCCATGATCTCATGGACCAAATGGAAGCAGCGCAGAATATGCTTTGTTCACTAGTGTGCCTTTGGTTCCTTTGCTTGAGCTATAGTGCCAGTGCTGTCGTAGTAGAGCAGGACTGGACCATCAATGGAGGGTGCTATTTCGAGCTCGGTGATGAATTTCCTCAACCGCACAGCTTTCTTTGCTGCATCTGATGCTGCCATGTATTCTGGTTCGCAAATAGTGTCAGCCAATGTATGCTACTTAAAACTTTTTCAGCAGATGGCTCTACCATTTAGAGTAAAGATATATCTTGATACACTTTTACTATCATCATGATCAGATTGAAAGCTGGAGTTCGTAAACCCTACAAGCTTCAGATCTGACTCACATTAAACCAACCATTGGTCCTTAGTATTTCTCAAATACTTAAGGATGGTTTTAATCATCTTTTAGTGATTTTCTGTAGGGTTAGACTAGTATCTACTCACTACTCCTAGTGAGTATGCCATGTCTGATCTCGTACATATCATTGCATACATAATAGACCCCACTGTCGAAGTATATGAAATTCTACTCATACGCTCTCTCTTTAGGAGTTGTCAGACAATCCTTCTTAGAGAGAGAAATTTTTTGGCCTATCGAAAGATAGCCCTTTTTCGAATTCTCCATGCTGAACCTCTTCAGCATAGTTTCTAGGTACGTGGATTAGGATATATTAAGCATCCTTTTTGATCTATCCCTACAGATCTTCATCCCTAGGATGTAGGATGCTTCACCCAAGTCCTTCATGTTGAACTGTTATGACAACCAGACTTTTTTTCCTAATAGTGCGGGGATGTCATTCTCGATTAAGAGAATATCGTCCACATACAAAATAAGAAATACCATTACTGGACCATTTGCCCATTTGTAAATACAGGGTTCTTCTCTATTCTTAATGAAGCCATACGTTTTGATCACTTTATCAAAATGCATGTTCCAACTTCGAGATGCCTGCTTCAATCCACAAATGGATCTCTGAAGCTTGCACACCTTGGACTCATCTATGGATGTGAATCCTTCAGGTTGTATCATATGTACCTCTTTAGTCAGCAATCCATTTAGGAAAGTTGTCTTCACATTCATCTGCTAGTTCTCATAGTCCAGATGGACAGCAATGGCAAGCATGATCCGAATGGACTTGAGCATTGCCATAGGGGAGAACGTCTCATCATAGTCAATACCATAATATTGATGATACCTCTTGGCAATCAGATAGGCCTTATAGGTCTCCATCTTTCCATCTATGCCCCACTTCCTTTTCAAGACCCATTTACACCCAATGGGTTTAACTCCTTCAGGTGGGTCAACTAATGTCCATACATCATTGACCTTCATGGAATCCATTTTGGATCTTATGGCTTCTAGCCATTTCTCAGAGTCGGATCTCTACATCGCATCCATATAAGTGATCGGATCCTCATCATTCTCATCGAGTTCGATGGGATCACCATCCTGAATCAAGAATCCATAGTATCTGTCCGGATGGTGGGGTACTCTACCAGATCACCTTAATGGTGTGGATTTACTAGGCTTCGGATCTGATCTGATCAAATCCAACTTAGGTTCAACATTTTGTGTCGGAGTTTCTACCTATTGAACTTTATCAAGTTCAACCTTAGAGGCAACAGTTCCTTCATCAAGAAACTCCTTTTCCAAAAAGATTGGCCTAAGGCTGACGAACACCTTTTGTTCATCAGCATGGTAGAAATAGTATCCTTTGGTCTCTTTTGGATACCCTATGAATGTACACTTGTCAGACCTAGGTCCAAGTTTGTTTGTAACTAATTGTTTGACATAAGCTGGGCACCCCCAAACCCTAAGGTGTGAAAGTGCTGGCTTACGCCCTATCCATATCTCATATGGGGTTTTAACTATAGACTTAATTGGAACCCTATTTAATAGATAACAAGCCAATTCGAGTGCATATCCCCAGAAGGATATCGGTAAGCTGGCAAATTCCATCATGGATCGGATCATGTCTAACACAGTCCGATTTCTTCTTTCAGACATACCATTATGTTGTGGTGTTTCAGGAGGAGTCCATTGAAAGAAAATTCCATTCTCTTCTAGATATGTGAGAAAATCACTAGAAAGGTATTCTCCTCCTCGATCAAATCGAAGAGTTCTAATACTCTTTCCAGTTTATTTTTCTACTTCACATCGGAATCGTTTGAACATTTCAAAAGAATCTGACTTATGTTTCATCAGATAGACATATCAATATCTGGATAGATCATATATGAAAGTGATGAAGTAGACATATCCATCTCTAGCACTTATGCTCATTGGTCCACATACATCAGTATGTACTAGACCTAAGAGCTCAGTGGCTCTCTCACCTTTTTTAGTGAAAGGTGACTTGATTATTTTACCAAGAAGACAAGACTCACAGGTTGGAAGTGATTCACCATCATTAACTTCGAAGATTCCCTCATGAATCAACCTGCTTATACTATTCTTGTTTATATGACTAAGCCTACAGTGCCATAAGTAGATATCTGATATACTATCTAATCAAGGATGCTTGCCAGTAGAATAGAATATATTAATAGGTTGTGATAACATATATATACCATTGTTCAATTATCCATAGAAAGCAGTAACACCATTCACAATGACATTACAAACTCATTTTTTATTGAAATTTCATAATTGTTCATGTTTAAAAGGCCTACAAGAAATGATATTTAAAAAGAAACTAGGATAGAAATGACAATCATTAAGAACAACGGTATAAGATTCAAATACAAGTTTCAAAATTTCTAAAGCTAGAACTGAAACTGATCTTCCATCTCCAACATTCAGAAATCTCATGCCTTGCTCGAATCTTTTACTGACCTGCAACTCCTGCAATGAATTACAAATATGGTAAGGGCTACTGGTATCCAATACCCAGTCAATAACATCATAAATAGAAAAATTGCAAGGAGTTATCATATAAATACCTTGCCCAGCAATAGCTTGATTCTTTCTCTGCTTGTTCAGATCCAGGAAGACAATGTACTGAGGATAATTTTTCTTTCAGTACCCCCGCTTCTTGCAAAAGAAGCATTCGACTTGGCTTTTATCAAGCTTGGTCTTTGGGGTCTGAGCCTGCACAGGTGTCCTAGCATGAACATGCACCTTCTTGGCTTTCTTCTTCTTGTTCTTCTTCCCTTTTTCAAAGAATCGAGAATGAGAAGACGAACCTCCCACTAAGTTCACTGATTTCTTATGGAGTTGGTGATCCTTCTCAAAGTTCTAAAGTAACCCCAGTAATCCATGGTAGTCCACTACAGGCTTTGACATTCTATAATGTGTAAGGAATGGGACATAAGACTTAGATAGGGAGTTCAGTATTGCATCTTTCCCAAGTTATTTGTGCAAGAAAAAGACGAGCTTGCTCAAGTACTCTATTAGCTCGATCATGTACAGTACATGATCAATGACAGAGGCTCCATCCCATATTTTGGCATTGAAGATGGTGCAACTAGTCTTGTGCCTCTCAACGTCATCGAGTGTGCCAAAGAATCCTCCAATACTTAGAGCATTTCGTTTGGCTGAGCTATCTCAAACTTATGATTGAACTCATCGCTCATCGTAGCCAACATAATGCAATGCACCATGGTTTGATCATTGAGCCACTTCTGATAAGTGTCTCTAACTGTTCCATATGCATTGGCAGCTGGCTCCTCAGGTGCATGATCTGTCAGGACATATAGGATACGTTCATGCTCTAGGATAATCTTCAACTTTCGATACCAGCTATCGAAGTTGGGTCCCACCAACTTATTATTATGCAATAATGATCAGAGCGATAGGAAAGTGGCCATGTCTACACAAAAGAAAATCAAAACCTAATTAGTAATTGATTAATTAAACCTAAAGATTTGGACTTTAATCAAAATGTTTCTCCCACTATTTTATTTGAATTGATAGCCTCTACCTCCAATTTGAGAAATTATCCTAATTTCTTAGTGGGTACTAGAATCCACATAGACCGTACACAAGACCAACTTTGGTTGGCCTACCCATGTACATCTAAGGATAGGTTCATAATCAATTATTTCTTCAAATAATTTTCAATGATTAAATTTTGCGCCAGGCCCTGATCACTTGGCTTTGGCCTTCTCAGAAAAGGGTTCAATTAGGTCCAACCATTAACATGACTATCCTAAGCCCATCCAACCAATGAATGATCAGGCTCAACTTTGATTGGCCCACCTGACCACCACTTAGAAAGATGTATCCAAGAGATCATATAATGAATGGTAATTCCATCAACCGATAAGCACCAGGCCTTTGGGCCTCCAATGATTATCCAACTGATGGACCCATTATCATCCACTTTAGTGGAAAGCTATGATCCAGTTATCATATAACTATTTTATTTTAGGGACCTAATAATTTTAGAGGATTTATTTATAAAAGTGAGTAGGTCAGATTAACCAGCTTGTCATGATCCTCCCACTAACTTCACCAAGTACGCTTAAGGAAGATCATTAATAGGCTAGTCTAGGAGTACCTAAATCAGTCAAACTGATTTACCTAGCTGACATGGGTTGTTTCGAATAGTCAAGCAATCCGATCAAAACATAATCTCACTAAGAGGCCAGGTAAGTTCGATCAATGGAAGGGTCTGCCAGGCTTGCCTTAGACACCATAAAAAATGGTCAGGTAAGCGGGCTGCCAATTTAAAACCACTGGTTTGGTTTATCTTAGACACCAACTAGTTTAATTAGTTTCAATTAGATCAACCTAATAGTTTGTGCTACACCGCGTAGCCATGAATCAAGTCCATCTTGGGTCTTGTTAAAGATATGGACTTGACCAACTACAACTATTATAATTGATCTAGAGAACTTTGGGCAAGCAATAAGTCTTGGCCATTGACAACAAAAGTTGGCTCCCTCGAAGTCAAACTTTAGGCAGCAAAGGAGAAGATTCAACTATTGGAGGGGAGTTCGTTGTGGTCTTCTGATAAGGCACGATGAGTGGGATTAGTTGAAGAAGTTCTCCATGCTTTAGAAGTAGTTGCATGATGCCGAGTTCACTTATGATACCTATCGACTGGGTTGGAGCAAGAGGATATCCAAGCTTGAGCAAAAGCTTCATGCTGCTGACAATGAGGTGACCCAGCTCTAAAAATAACTTGATGACAGTCATCAATCCGGTGCGAGCAGGGGATCAGAGTAGGTAGCCTCCTTGACGAGGACTTTGGGTGAGCTTTCGAAAGCAGTTGGGAGGGAGAACGTCGAGGTTCAATGGTTGAAGATTCAGTTGTCGTGTGAGCAGCAAGCCATTAAGGATGTTGAGGCTGAGTCCGAAGACCTAAGGAAGCAGCGACGATAGCTTGAAGGAAAATTTGGACACATTAACAGAATGTATATAGATGGCTTATACCAAAAGAGATAGCTCGAGGAGGAGATCCTTAGATTAAAGCAAGCCCTGGTGATGCCTAGGGCTGTCAGCCCAAAATCTGAGTCCGGTCCATCCTAGGATTTCGATCTTTTTCTCTTTTTCTTCCTTTTCATGTAATCAATCTTGCCATCCTTTATTTTGTTTGTAACGAACTTAATATTTGCAATAAAATGGTATCCTTTTTGCTATTGTCCTATATGGATTTGATGCTGGTTAATGGCTCCGCTTTCTTCACCTCATTTTTCTTAGCTTTGCCTTCTAATGAGATGCTCGTTGTGGATGCCAAGCTGGGGTCCCTTCCACGAACTTGGATGGGGCTCCCCCATTCATATTTATCATAGCCGTAAGGAGAATACATATAAGGATCGCCGGTATAGCTTTTTCCTTTCCTTTGTTTTAGATTAATGAGGCCCTGGTCTCCCTCATATTAGGATGAGATTCTCTTCTATTCCTTGCACGATAGTAGGGGTATGTTAGGACCATTGATGGGGTCTCTCCCCTCATCTTGTCTTAGGTTAACGAGGCCTTTTGCTTTGCTTATATTAGGATGAGGTTCTCCTTTTGTTCCTAACATAGCTATAGGGGCGCATTAGGACTACTGGAGGGGCCTCTCCCCTCATCTCATCTAAGATTAATGAGCTCTTCACTTTGCTCATGTTAGGATGAGGTTCTCCTCCTGTTCCTAACAGAATTATAGGGGCACATTAGGGCTGCTAGAGGAGCCTTTATCCTCATCTTGTCTAAGATTAACAAGATCTTTACTTTGCTTATGTTAGGATGAGGTTCTTCTCCTATTCCTAATAGGATTGTTGGATCACATTAGGACCATTGGAAGGGCCTCTCCCCTCATCTTGTCTTAGATTAATGAGATCTTCAGCTTTGCTCACATTAGGATGAGGTTCTCCTCCTATTCCTAATGTGGTTATAGGGACACATTAGGGCCATTGGAAGGGCCTCTCTCCTCATCTGATCTTAGATTAATGAAGCCTTCGGCTTTACTCACGTTAGGATGAGGTTCTCCTTCTATTTCTAACGTGGTTGTAGGGGTACATTAGGACCGTTAGAAGGGCCTCTTCTCTCATCTCATCTTAGATTAACGAGGCCTTCAGCTTTGCTCATGTTAGGATGAGGTTCTCCTTCTATTCCTAACATGGCTGTCTTCATTGCACAGTTAAGTTTGGAAAGTCATTTTCCATCATTACAGATTTGCTACAAGGATTGAAGAGTTAGAGTAGAGGGATTTTATTATGACCAAATCATCAATAATACATCCGTAGGTTTCTCGAGTTCCACAGTCGAGGTATATCAGTTCCCCTGAGCTCCTTTAGGTAATACGGCCCGGGTCAGACAACTTTCTTGACCTCATAGGGTCATTCCCAATTTACGATGAGCTTTCTCTAATTTTGAGGCTGAGAAATGGTTGCTCGTAAAGCACTAAGTTTCCTACTCTGAATACTTTGTCTTTGACCCTGGAGTTGTAGTATTAGGCCACCCTTCGCCTGTACGCAGCCATCCAGACTTGGACCTTCTCTCATTTTTCCTCCAACAGGTTGAGGTTAGCTCTAAGGTCTTATGAATTGTGTTGCTCATTGAAGGCCATGACTCATGCTGATGGAAGGTTAATCTTGATTGGGATGACTGTCTCTATTCCGAAGCCTAAGGCAAATGGTGTTTCCCTAATCGATAGTCTTTGGATAGTTCGGTATGCCCAGAGGACATGGTTGAGTTCGTCCACCCAAGTCTTCTTTGCTCTTTCAAGTCTTGCCTTGATATCCTACAATAAGATACTATTGGTCACTTCTACTTCCCCATTGACTTGTGGGTGGGCCATCCACGTAAAGTGATTGAGGATGTTCAAATCTTCGCAAAACTCAGCAAACCTTATCCCAGCAAACTATTGTCCATTGTTCATTATGAGAGTTCGAGGCAGACCAAACTTGCAAAAAAATGATTTCTGGATGAAGTCTTGCACTTTGGCCTCAGTGATTTTCGCTAGGGGTTTGGTCTCGACCAACATGGTAAAGTAGTCAATTGCAACTAAGAGAAACTTTTATTGCCTGGATGCCATCGGAAAGGATCCAAGTATATCCATCCCCCATTATGCAAATAGCTAAGGTTCGCTTAGTAGGGTAAGCTCGAAGGCTGGCTTCCTTTGTATACTCGCATTCCTTTGGCAGCAATCACATCTTTTAACATATTCAACACAATCATGGTTATGGTTGGCCAGTAGTAACCTTGTCGAAGTAGCTTTTGAGAAAGGGACCTGACACCAGATGGCTCTCACAAATTCTTTCATGCACTTTTCATAATGCACAATCAGCTTTGGAAGGTCGGAGACACATCAGGAGAGGCACGGAGTATGACCTTTTGTATAGTTTACCATCATAAAGGACATATCGGGAGGCCTAGTTTCTCAGCTTTGGAGCTTCTTTAGGGTCACGAGGGAGAGTCCCATCCTTGAGATAGGCAGCCAAGGGATCGATCCAACAAGGCTCCTGGTCGATCTACATTATAGTCAGCGCTTCTTCCATACTCGAACATTTTAGTACCTTGAAGTATACCTCTTTGGAAAGTTCATTGGGGGCAGGTGTGACTTGCTTGGATAGGAGGTTGTCCCTGATGTTCTTTACCCTTGGAATCTACTGGATGCCAAAGCCATTGAAGGTTGGGATCAGGCTCTTCACTTTTTCAAGATACTTTGTCATATTTTCCTCCCGAGCTTTGTAGCTACCGCCGACCTATCCTACCACCAACTGTGAATTACTGTAGACTTGAAGTCGATCGACTTCTAGTTTCTTAGCAATCTTGAGCCCCGCTATCGGAGCTTCATATTCTTTTCCATTGTTTATTGCAGGAAACTCGAAGCATAGTGTGTATTAGGCAATGACCCCCTCAGGGTTGATCAGGATCAACCCAGCACTTGCATCCGAGGCATTGGAGGAGCCATCCACACATGTTAGATATGTATGCCCTAGAAGCCAGAATTGACTGACACTTGTAATAAACTTCTAGGAGCAAAATTATAATTTTGACTATAAATAATAAAATGGATTATTTTCTATCACATATGTATATTTAGTGTCTGTGATACATTCCATGAGTTAATGATAATGATAATTCTTATTTTCAAGAGTTAAAAATTTATGACAAGAATTTTCATTATTAACTCAAAAAATGCTCCTGACCGTAGGATCATCATAAGGATGGTGATTGATCCGAAAGGTTAGTGTACAATCACTTCTTTGTAGTAGATGAGTCTTGAGTCTATGGTGTAGAGACACCAGAGTGAGAGTACAAGTACTTGTTAGAGAATGAGGGCACTGAGTGTGACCACCTCGAGTAGTCATAAGAAAGTCTATCTTCTCATCAATGACTGATTCGAAGCTGCAGTGGTATGTCTGGTTCTTTGACCTGAGGTGCATCGGCCGTTCACCTTGATGGTGTTATAGTTTGACGACACCATGGCTCGATTTCCTAGCCATTCAAAATCCTAAGGTGTATGTTGGCTGTAGCATGTTCATTGTAGGAATTGGATTGCACCAAGATAAAATCTATCTACCTCGGTGGATGAGGAGTAGCCCTATGATGATCATGAGAATCAAGTCCATAAGCCCATGGCCATGGCAAAGAGTGAAATAATAGAAAGAGTTTCTATTAAGATTTTCACATCGGACTTGAATCAAATGATTAAATTATATGATAGAAATTAAGGTTCGATGAGTTCATCTTAACCCTAATCTGTTCAGGGCTCAAGATAGAAGAACTTAATCACATAAGTAGCTACACCGAGAGGTTCATTTTCAATTTTGCTAGGTTGCCACCATATACTGCTAGGTGTCACTGGTGGATTTTTGGAGCAACTAGAATGATTTAGATGATCGATCATTCTAGTTGTCTGAATCAGAAGAATTCTGATCCACTGAAAGGAGTTTCGATGATGTTGATGATGGAGATCACTACATATCCCATTATCATATAGAACTAAACCTAACTGAATCGCACAAACAAGGGTTTAGATCTGGATATCATCAATTGAACTAATCCAGTTCAATTGATTTGAATTAGATCCAATTAGGTTCAAGAAAATCGTACTAGCACACGATTGAACCTAACATTCTTCTTTTTTTGTCATTAAAAGTTATCTCGATTGAGCCAAATGAGTTTATCCTCACTTAGGTACCTTTACCTTGTCTGACTGGAGCTTGTCCAGGTTAGAAAAGGATTATCTTAATTTATGAGATAAATTTAAGAAAACACTTGCCATTTTCTTTCATCTGCTAATTCTTGTCATTTGACTTTGGTCAAACATTGACCTTTGACCCTTGGACATCTGCCCATGTGTCATGCACTTATTGAAGAGTAAATAGGAGCTTGTCCCCTCCTTAAAAATTATAAAGATGGGGGTGCATGCATAGGATGGCGTGTGCCCATGGATAGGGACGCCTAGAGTCCCATACGGATGGGACTCCAGGTAGCTTGGATTCAAACTAGGTGACCCTCACCTATAGACTTTGACCAGTCTTAGGCACCACCTTAGGATGAATCTATGGATCTCTCATCTGATTGGATTAGATGATATCATCCCACCAATCAGATTTAGATCTAATTAAATGAAGCAACGTGATTGGCTTGGATGATGTGGCACTGCATGGCGTAGCAGGGTCTATATAAAGACCTTTCTGTGCCTAACTTTTAGAGACTCCTCTCCTAGCCATGCCCCAAGGTTGTCCCTCTCTTTTCTCGATGCCACCTTCAGGCCATCTCTCTCCTCTCCACGTCCAAGGATATGTAGGCTTCGGATTAGTGTGATTCAGACAAGAAATGGCTGACGAGAAAGGAAAAAGGCAGCACCGCTGCAGAGACGACTGCTGATCTTCAAAAGAAGTTTCGAAGATCCTCTAAATCAGATCTAGATTTAATTTTTGAAGAAAAAAAAGAGAAGGATAAGATCTCTAGATCCAGTCCAAGTGGATACCGGTATAGGTCAGGCACTTGCGTGGCTAGAGCCAGAACCTCAGGCAATTAGCAAGATCATCAATGGGTAATCGGATTACCCATATCAAGATAAAACTAATTTAGATTTAATTTAATTTAATTTTTTTATTTATCAAATCATAAAATTAGATTTGAAAAATATTAGATCTGATTAGGATCTAAGAGAAAATTTTTGAAATATGCCTCTTGATCTAATCAGATCTGAACGAACCTGATCCCGAAAATTCAGGATTTCCCTTCAATTGGTATCAGAGCCAGGTTCTTATAAAATTTATTTAGATCTAATTTAATTTAATAAATTAATAATTTTAGATATTGCATGAGATATAATTAGATCTAAAATAAAAAAAAATAAAAAATTAAAATTAATTAATCTAGATCTAATATGTATGAGATACATAACTAAACTAAAAATAAAATTGTTCTATGTGTAGTCTAGTATAATCATAATTTTTATTTAATTAAATATAATTTTTTAATCTATTTATTTAATATTTTTTGATCTTATAAATATTATAATCAGATCTAAAAATAAAAAATAAATTAAATTTAATTTATTCATATGAGATATGATAGTTGCATGTTTAGACTAGTTGTAGAATAGTTCTACAAATAGGTCTAGATTAAATTTTATTTGATGAGATCAAATTTAAATTTAATTTTCTAGATGATTATGAGATAATTTAGATCTAAAAAATATGCATGCATGATACACGAGATGTATGCAAAACATGTTTTAATTAGATCAATTTTCTTATATGAGATATATGCTTAGATTTAATTAGTTTTTGTAGATTAGTTGTATTTCTAATTAAGGCGTTCCCCTTGGCCGTCTGATCATAAGAATAAAGTAAGATTTAAAGACCCTCTCCTCCCATTCGATGGGGTATTCATATGATGTGTAGGGGTGCTGTGCGTTCATCCTTAATCAAAAATTGAAAACTTACTTTCTGCAAAACCCTAGATCCTAAAACCCTAGGATCTTATTTGCATATTTTGTTTTTGAACCCTAAACTTAATTGAGAATTAATATTATGAAACATATTAGGTCTAAAATTGAGAATTTTCAGATCTAATATATGTTCATAAAATTGGGTTCGGGCTTGGGTATGTTAATTAGGTCTAGCGGTTGATCAAACCGAATCAAAAGTTGGTTAGATGGGATCAACAATGCTTATATTGACCAGCCTAATAGACTTAAGTCTCATCAAGATCGAGTCATGTGAGTGATCGATCAAGCTAAGACCTAATTAGGCTCAATGGTTAGAGTCTGAATTGTAGGCTAACCTGATTGGTTCTGACTCAATAATTTAGTGTCTAAGGTAAGTTTGGCAGATACGACCGACTAATTTTTAATTGAGAGCTACTCAACTCGAATGCATTCTTGTCGAGTTAATGGCATATCCCTTCCACCGATCTCACTTACTTGGCCATGTTTGTTGACTTAGTTCTGATCTAAGGTGGTCAATAATCCGAGCTAACCCATGCCACTAGGTTAGTCATAATGGTTATGACTATGTCAAGTCTAGTTTAATAAGACCTAAATCAAATCTCTCTAAGAAAAGATTAAGTCTAAGGTCTTCCACCATTGTAGATGTGTGGGTCCTTCTCGGGGTTGATTTTTCTCGGCTGGTTATAGTGGCTCAGTTGCACCATTAAGACGCAACTATGTCTATTAGGCATGGAATGCTACAAACTGGAGGATGGATTGGGCTCAATATTCTGGATACGGTGAGAGACTCAATTAGGTGTCCAATCTGTACAAATGGTGGGTCTGACTTAACTAAGGAGTGGATCAATATTCTGGACACGGTGAGATTCATGAATTAGAGATCAAGTTTGGGTGTATCATGGTTAAAGAATGATTGAACAAGAGTTGTTCACTCATTAGCTAATCCATCATCAATAACTGTTAGGTGAGATGATGAGTAAGTCGGTCGGACTGCACCACCTACTAGAAATTAGTAATCATGGAGATTTTTGCATCTCTACAGAGAGAGTGTAGGAATTCGAAAAATAGTTGGAGCTAATTTATTTAAAAATAAAATTTTTAAATAAATTGGTTAAGTCTTAATTACAGTATCTAACTAGAAACTTTGACTCTCTATAAAAAAATGTCTGGATCCAATCCACTAGCACGAATCCTAAACACCCATAGACTGACCAAACCAAATTATAAGGATTAGCATCGAAACTTCAAAATCATTTTGGGTTCTGAGAAGTTAACTCATGTACTGAACTAGGACCCTCCCATCTTACCAGCTCGTCCATCTGCTGAACAGAAAGCATCTCTGGATAAGTGGATAGATGATGATAACAAGGTCAGATACTACATGTTGGGCTAGATGTCTGATGAACTTCAGTGCTAATATGAAGATATTAGAACTGCTCATCAAATATTGGCTTACCTATAGGAGATGTTTGGTGAACAGAGTCATGCAGCCAAGTATCAAGTCACTAAACGATTGCTCAAGGCTAAGATGCGTGATGGACAGTTAGTCCAAGATCATTGTCTAATGATGATCAAGGACTTGAAAGAGCTTGAGAAGCTCGGAGTGAGGTTGGACTTGGATCTATAGAATGACATAATTCTGCAATCCTTAACTGATGCATGTGGGCAGTTCATCATGAACTACCATATGCATAAACTTCAAAATTCCTTGGCTGAACATATGAACATGCTGGTTACCACTGAGCTTTCTATGAAAGGTTCTAAAGGTTTAGTACTTGCTGTAGAACGAACTTTTTCTAAGAGAAAATCTTTGGGAAAGAAGAAGAAGTCTATGAAAAAGCAGAAGGTGGAAGGAGGAAAGAAGAAAAAGATAGAGCTAAAGAAGAAGACCGCTAACAAAGGAAAGTATTTCTATTGCAACAATGACGGCCACTGGAAGCGAAACTACCCTACTTACCTAGCCACCCTAAAGAAGAAGGAGGCGGGTCCTTCTGGAGGTATGCTCGTTATTGAGTCTAACCTTACGATTTCTTCTGCATCCAGTTTGGTGCTTGACTCTGGTTCTAGTGCTCACTTGTGCACTTCCATGCATAATCTTGAGGATAGCAGGAGGCTGAAGGATGGTGAGATGATCCTACGTATCGAAAATGGAGCAAGAGTTGCTACCGTGGCCGTAGGAATATACCTTCTTCGACTACCATCTGATTTAGACTTAGTATTAAAAAGACTATTATTATGTGCCTACAACAAGCAAGAATTTGATTTTTGTTTTTTGCATTGCATTAGAAGGCTATGTAATTAGTTTTCTTAAGGACCATTGTAACATTCTTTATGAAAGAAATAAAATTACAAATAATTTCTTTATTAACGATCTTTATCAATTACATGTTGATGTATCTATTTTTAATTTCAAGCATAATGTGAATGCCATAAAATCAAAACATCCTAGGGATAGTCCTAATAATAGATATCTATGGCACCTAAGATTAGGTCATATAGTAGAAGATAGGTTTAACAAATTGGAAACAATCGGGCTATTGAGTCCGTTGACTTCCGAGTCATATCCAATTTGTGAATCCTATTTTCATGGCAAAATGACTAAGCGCCCTTTTGTAGGACATGGGGAAAGGGCAACGGATCTTCTTGCCCTAGTACATACAGATGTGTGTGGTCCATTTGATGTGCCAACTAGAGGCTACTTAATCTACTTCATAACCTTTACCAATGATTTATCTAGGTATGGGTATGTGTATCTTATGAGACACCAGTTTGAAGCATTTGAAAAATTCAAAGAATTCAGACATGAAGTAGAAAAGTAAATTGAAAAACCCATTAAGATTCTTCGATCAGATCGAGGAGGTGAATACCTTAGTCGAGAATTTCTGGACTATCTCAAGGAAAATGGCATAGTCTCTCAATGGACTCCACCAGGGACACCTCAACTCAACAAGATTTTAGAATAGAGGAACCAGACCCTATTAGATATGGTTCGATCCATGATGAGCTTCACAGACCTTCCTGATTTTCTTTGGGAATATTGTTTGTTAACTGCAATATACTTACTGAATAGGATTCCTTCTAAAATAGTTCCTACCATACCGTATGAGATATGGCATGGTAAGAAATAAAGTCTGAGTCATCTCAGAATTTGGGGTTGTCCGGCTCATGTTAAAAGACAATAAGTGGACAAGTTAGACTTTAGATCCTTTTGAGCTCGATTCATAGGATATCCTAAAGAGTCATTAGGATATTATTTCTACATTTTAGAAGATCACAATGTGATTATGAGTCGACATGCTATCTTTTTTGAAAAATAGTTTATTCAGGATAGTGGCATTGGAAAGCAGATCAAGCTCGATGAGAAAGTCTTACAAGAGCAACGAGCTAAGGACCAAATGGAACCAAATCAGGTTAAGTCAATCCAGTCACTACCTCCTCCACCTCATAGATCGGAAAGGATTTCTTGTCCCCCTGAGAGGTACTTAGGTACTATTTTAGAGGATGTAGAGAAAATATTCCTCGTAGGTAATGGGGTTCATGGTAATGATCCCAAAACCTATAATGAGGTGATATCAAATATCGACTCCGAGAAATGGTTAGAGGCAATGAAGTCAGAAATTGACTCGATGCACTCAAACCAAGTCTGGACCGTAGTAGATCCATCAGAAGGTATAGTACCTATTGGGTGTAAATGGATCTACAAGAGAAAGATTGGTGCAGATGGGAATGTGGAGACATTCAAGGCTAGATTAGTGGCAAAAGGTTATAGTCAATGCGAAGGCATTGATTATCAGGATACCTTTTCGCCAGTAGCTATGCTAAAATCCATCCGCATATTGCTTGCTACTGCAGTCTATTTCGATTATGAAATATGGCAAATGGACGTAAAAATGGCATTCTTAAATAGATATCTTGAGGAAGATATCTATATGGAACAACCGCTAGATTTCACATCCAATGATGATGATCATAAGGTTTGCAAGCTATAAAGATCCATATATGGACTTAAGCAAGCATCTCAGAGTAGAAATACTCATTTTAATGATGTGATCAAAATGTTTGGTTTCATCAAAAATGAGGAGGAGTCATGTATCTTCAAAAAGGTTAGTGGGAGCGCTGTTGTCTTCCTCGTATTGTACGTGGATGACATCCTCCTTGTTGAAAATAATATTCCCATGTTGACCATAGTTAAAATATGGTTATCTAAAGAATTCTCCATGAAAGACCTAGGAGAAGCATCCTTTATTCTAAAAATTAAGATCTATAGAGATAGACCGAATAGGATGCTAGGACTTTCACAGAAGATGTACATAGAGGAAGTACTAAAGAGGTTAGTATGGAAAACTCTAAGAGGGGTTTAGTACCCTTCAGACATGGCATTCATCTTTCCAAGAAGATGTGTCCTAGCACACCTGAGGAAATACAACGCATGAGCAAGATCCCTTATGCTTCAGCAATAGGGAGCCTCATGTATTCCATGTTATGTATGCGACCTGATATAGCCCATGATGTGAGTGTCACAAGTAGATATCAGTCAAATCCAAGTGAAGAATGCTGAACTTCTATGAAAAGTATCCTTAAGTACTTAAGAAGAACTAAGGATATATTGTTGGTCTTTAGTAATGGAGAACTTCAAATCCAGGGATATACAGACTTAAAATTTATGACCGATGTAGATGATCGAAAGTCGACATCTGAGAGTCTATTTATGTACAATGGTGGACCTGTCAGTTGGAAATATTCTAAGCAGATAGTGATAGCAGATTCCACCATGGAAGCAGAATACATCGCTGCATCAGAAGCTGCGAAGGAGGCATTCTGATACAAGAAGTTTGCCATAGAGATCAGAGTGATGCCATCAGATGCCATTCCTCTGTACTACGAGAATAATGGTACCATAGCCCTTGCTAAGGAGCCAAGGTCTCACCAAAAATTCTAGCACATCGAGCGGCAATACCACCTCATCCATGATTACCTCGAGAAGGGTTATGTCGAGGTCAAGAGAGTCGACTCCATAGATAATGCGGCGGACCCGCTTACAAATCCATTAGGCCAGCAGAAGATCGAAGCCCATCTTGAGAACATGGGACTTAGATTTGTAGCCAATTGGCTTTAGGTCAAGTGAAAGTTTGTTAGATATTTATGTCCTAGAAGCCAGAATTGGCTGACACTTGTAACACACTTCTAGGGGCAAAATTATAATTTTGACTATAAATAATAAAATGGGTTATTTTCTATCATATATATATATTTAGTGTCTGTGATACATTCCTTGAGTTAATGGTAATGATAATTCTTATTTTCAAAAGTTAAAAATTTAAGACAAGAATTTTCATTATTAACTCATAAAATGCACCTGACCGTAGGATCATCATAAGGATGGTGATTGATCTGAAAGGTTAGTGTATAATCGCTTCTTTGTAGTAGATGAGTCTTGAGTCTATGGTGTAGACACACTAGAGTGAGAGTACAGGTACTCATTAGACAACGAGGGCATTGAGTGTGACCACCTCGAGTAGTCATAAGGAAGTCTACCTTCTCATCGATGACTAACTTAAAGCTGCAGTGGTGTGTCTGATTCTTTGACCTGAGGTGCATCGATAGTTCACCTTGAGGGTGTTATAGTTTGACTACACCATGACTCGGTCTCCTAGCCATTCAAAACCCTAAGCTGTATGTTGGCTGTAGCATGTTCATTGTAGAAATTGGATTGCACCTGATGGAATCTATCTACCTCGATGGATGAGGAGCAGCCCTATGATGATCATGAGAATCAAGTCCAAAAGCCCATGGCCATGGCAGAGAGTGAAATAATAGTAAGAGTTTCTATTAAGGTTTTCACATCGGACTTGAATCAAATGATTAAATCATATGATAGAAATTAGGATTTGATGAGTTCACCTTAACCCTAATCTGATCGGGGCTCAAGATAGAAGAACTTAATCATACAAGTAGCTGCACCGAGAGGTTTATTTTTAATTTTGATGGGTTGCCACCATATACCGCTAGGTGTCATGGGTGGATTTTGGGAGCAATTAGAATGATTTAGATGATCGATCATTCTAGTTGTCAGAATCAGAAGAGTTCTGATCCATCGAAAGAAGTTTCGATGATGTTGATGATGGAGATCACTACATATCCCATTACCATATAGAACTGAATCTAATTAGGTCACACAAATAAGGGTTTGGATCCGGATATCATCAGTTGAACTAATCCAGTTCAATTGATTTGAATTAGATTCAATTAGGTTCAAAAAAATTATGCTAGCACACGATTGAATCTAACATTCTCCTTTTTCTATCATTAAAAGTTGTCTCGACTGAGCCAAATGAGTTTGTGCTCACTCAAGTACCTTTACCTAGTCTGAGTGGAGCTTGTCCAGGTTAGAAAAAGGTTGTCTTAATTTATGAGATAAATTTAAGACAACACCTACCATTTTTCGTCACCTGCTAATTTTTGTCCTTTGACTTTGTTCAAACATTGACCTTTGACCCTTGGACATCTGCCCATGTGTCATGCACTTATTAGAGAGCAGATAGGGGCTTGTCCCCTCCCTAGAAATTGGAAAGGAGGGGGCGCACACCTAGAATGGCATGCACCCATGGATAGGGATGCCTGGAGTTCCATACGGATGGGACTCCAGGTTGCTTCTTGGATTCAAACTAGGTGACCCTCACCTATAGACTTTGACCAGTCTTAGGCACCACCATAGGATGAATCTATGGGTTTCTCATCTGATTGGATCAGGTGATGTCATCCCATCAATCAGATTTAGATCTGATTAAATGAAGCAACGTAATTGGCTGAGATGATGTGGCACTGCATGGCGTAGTAGGGTTTATTAAAGACCTGTCTGCGCCCAACTTTTATAAACTCCTCTCCTAGCCATGCCCCAAGGCTATCTCTCTCTTTTCTCCATGCCATCTTTAGGCCATCTCTCTCCTCTCCATGCCCAAGGATAGTTGGGCTTTAGATTAGTGCGATTCAGGCAAGAAAAGACTGACGAGAAAGGAAGAAGGTAGCACCACTACAGAGATGACTACTGATCTTCGAAAGGAGTCTCGAAGATTCTCCAAATTAGATCCAGATCTAATTTTTGGAGAAAAGAAGAGAAGGAGAAGATCTCCAGATCCAGTCCAAGTGGATATCGATAGAGGCCAAGCACTTGCGTGGCTAGATCCAGAACCTCAAGCAATCAGCAAGATCATCAACGGATAATCGGATTACCCATATCAAGGTAAAACTAATTTAGATTTAATTTAATTTAATTTTTTTATTTATCAGATCATAAAATCAGATCTGAAAAATGTTAGATCTGATTAGGATCTAAGAAAAAAATTTTGAAATATATCTCTTGATCTAATCAGATCTGAACGAACCTGATCGCAAAAATTCAGGATTTTCCTTCAACATAGGATCCAGAATCCTTCAGGAAGATCTGCTCTCTCTCTGGAGGAGCTTGGCTACAACCATGAAATGCTGGTGCCATTCCATTCAAGTTCGGTATCATCTAGGATCAGACACTCTACTATAAGATTGGCCAATATCTGAGCCTTGATTGATGGTCGAGATTGATAGATGATGTTGAACTCTATCAACTTAATAGCCCACTTTGCTATTCTTTTAGAGGCATCTGTTCGATGAAGAACTGCCTTGATCAGTTGATCAGTGAGGAGTGTTATGGTATACCCCTGAAAGTAGGGCTGAAGTCTCCTAGCTGCAATTAGGAGTGCGTAAGCTAATTTTTCTAATTTAATGTACTTAGTCTCTGCATCTCTCAAGACTCATCTAATGTAGTAGATTGGCCATTGCACTTTTGCCTCTTCCTTGACCAGGACCGCTACTAGGGCTGCAAGAGAGAACACCATGTATAGGAATAATTCTTCTGCAGGCTCGAGCTTTGCCAATAGTGGGGGTGAACTAAGGTAGTTTTTGAGTTCTTCAAATGTCTATTGGCACTCTGCCATCCTGCAGAAGTTCTTTGGTTACTTGAGGACCTGGAAGAAGGGCATATACCACTCGACCAACTTTGAGATATAGCAGTTTAAGGATGCCACCTTTTCGATCAGGTTTTAGACTTTGTTTATCAATTTTGGGGCGGTCATCTTCTGGATGGCCCGGATATTCTCCAGATTAGCTTTGATCCCTCGCCTTGAGACCATGAACCTCAAGAATTTTCCTGAGGTCACTTCGAAGGCGCATTTAGTCGAGTTCAGCTTCATCTTATATCTTCGAAGGGCGTTGAAGATTTCTTCAAGGTCAGTCATGTGATTGGACGAGGTTCAGCTCTTGACAAGCATATTGTCCACGTAGACTTTCATGTTGTGATCAATTTGCTCCTTGAAGATCTTATTAACCAGCCATTGATAGGTTGCATCTACATTTTTAAGCCCAAAGAACATGATCCTATAATAATAAAGACCACGATCAGTAATAAAAGTAGTTTTCTCCTCATCCTCTGGTGCCATCCATATTTGATAATAGCCAAAGAAGCATCCATGAAGGTAAGAAGCTCATGGTCCGAGGTTGCATCCATCAACTGATCAATTCTGGATAAGGGGTAGCTATCCTTTGGGCATGCCTTATTTAGCTTCTTAAAGTTGATACACATTCTCCACTTGTCATTGGACTTCCTGACTAAGACCACATTGGAGACCCAACTTGGGTAGTTGACTTCTCGAAGGAACCCAACTTTGAGGAGCTTATCCACTTCCTCCGCTATTATCTTCTGCCTTTATTGTGCATGGCCTCAAATTTTTTCTTTCACTAGCCTAAACTTAGAATCGATGGCCAACCGATGTTCCATGACTTCGACATCAATTTCTGACATGTCTGCTGGTATCCAAGCGAAGATGTCCGTATTTCTCCATAAGAAGGCAATGAGCTACTCTCGGACTTCATCTCCTAAGTTAGAGCCGATCTGCACTATATACTCTATACTTTCATCATTTAGAGGGATGGTCACAAGATCTTCCATGGGCTCACCTTGCTTCTCAGTAAGATCATCACAGGCATCCAACCCATCAATCGGGCAAGGGTCGGGTTGGTTTTATTTTTATGAGATGATGGAGTAGCAGTGCCTGGCCAAAGCTTGATCTCCCCTGATCTCCTTGATTCCATAGCTTGTCGAAAACTTTGCTTTCAAGTAGTTAGTCGACACCACAGCTCGGAGTACGTTTAAACCTGATCGATCGAGAATTGCATTAAGGGCTGATGGGACCTTCACTACCAGAAAGTCGACTTATGCTTTGGCTCACTTTGGGTATTGTCCTGCAGCCACAGTTAGTGTTACTATTCCTTCAACTAACACCGCATTGCTATTGAAGCCCACCAGCAAAGAGTTCATAGGTCCCAAGTGGTTATTAGGTAAAGAAATTTTAGTAAAAACATCATAAAATAAGATATTGATAGAGCTTTCATTATCTACTAAAATGTGGCATACATCATAATCAGGAACATTTAAAGAGATTACAACCGCATCATTGTATGAAAATTGAACTTCTTGCACATCTTCATAAGTGAAAGCTATGGGCTCCTCAGTTCTTCGTCTCTTCATAGGCTCTGTTGATCCACTAGCCTCCCCTTGCCGAAGTCCCCCAATGATGGTGTTGATGATGCCAAGCGGGGGTCAATCTCCTTGTTGCTCCTCCCTCCTTGGTGGTTTTAGGGGTGGAGGGTCCCTCGACCGATCCTCCCATCCCTCAAGCTGATGTTGTAGGAATCGACCGAGCCTACCCCACCTGATGAGCTCCTTAATCTCGTCTTAGAACAGAATGCATTCTTCAGTATCGTGATTGTGGTCATGATGATAGAGAAAAAACTTGTTGGGATTGTGCTTGTCAGGATGACTGTGCATCCTTTCCGACCTCAGCAATTGCTTCTTGATTTTAATTAGCACCTAGATTTTTAGAGCATTGAGGGGAGTGTAGTTATGGAACCTTCCAGGGGGGAGCCCCACTATGCCCTTCTATTAGAAATTCTGTCTCCGATCCTAGGGAGGAGTTTGGACTCGCTTGCACTCGGAAGGAGTTCTGGAGTGCAGTCGAGTTTCGCTCGACTTTTCTTCAGTTATGGGCATACTTGATTCGCCCGCTCGCTGTGTCCAACGACTTCACTATCCTTGGCCTTAAAGGCCTCTTTTGCTCGAGTGTAACCTTCAGTTTGAGCTAGCATATCAGCAAAATCTTTGGGATACTTCTTCTCCAAGGAGAACAGTAGATTATTCTTCTGAAGGCCATCCTTCAGTGTGGCCATAGCAACAGACTGGTCCAAATTACGGACCTCCAGCATAGCAGCATTGAACTAGGTGACATAGGCCTAGATGGACTCTCCTTTCTTCTACTTAATGTTAATGAGAGAGTCCAAACCTCGATGGGGGAATCAATTACTGACAAAATAAGCTATGAGCTGGTGGCTCATTTAGTCGAAGAAGAAGATCATACCCAATTTTAGTGTTGAGTACCAATTTCTCACTGCTTCCTTCAAACTAGAAGGAAAAGGTCGGTACAAAATGGCATCCGATGCACCGTTGAGTAGCATTAAAGTCTGAAAGGCCTTTAGATGGTCAACTGAATTAGTGGTCCCATCGTAGCTCTTGAACTGGGGGAGCTTGAAGTTCGGTAGGATCGATTCCAACATAATTTTTTTGAGAGAAAGGAGGGTCAGTGTAGATGTCATCTCCATGAGAGGAGGAAGCATGGTAGAGTTCTTCGATCCGTTAGTTCATTTCCTATAGTTTTTGATTTAAGAGATCCTCATAGTTGTGGATCACCAAAGTCTTTTGGCTAAATGGGGGCAGAGTTCCCCCGAGGGTTGAGTCATGATCGGAGCAAGGGCTTTCCATCCTCTGCTTTAAAGGTCATCGATCGACTTGCCCAAGTCGATCATCCCTAGACTGGGTCCTGGGGTTTCGAAAAAGCCTGCTCCAACTGAATCAATGTCGAGGGTTGCCACTGTTGCATAGCCAGCACTACTTTAGTGAGGCCATGAACCTACTAGACCAGTAGGTTGAACTACTCTACATCCACTATTGTAGCTGTTGAAGCTCGAGATGTAGGAGACGAAATAGAGGTGGACAGATCTAGATGAGATCTGGTCATGGAGGTCGTTGACCGTTGGGTTGAAGCCTTCCTGGGAGGCATCTTTGCTGAAAAGAAAACTCTAAATTGAAAGAAGAAAAATCTCTATTAGGCACCCATTTAAGAATAAGAAATTCTCAAGAATGAGAGGGATCGCTTCCTTTAGCGCCAATCCTATTGGTGCAAAATCTGATTGTCGCCAGAATAGAGACTGGAGTCGGAGAAGATGAGGTCGTCATCGGTGACCTGTAAAACAAGTCTCGTCTGGAGTTAGGGGTGGTGGCTCCGGCAAGACCTCCCGATCATCAAGTCAGCTCTTTCAACCAAAAGAAATGAAGTGATCAAAGAGATTTTAGCAGAGTTTTTAGAAATAAATCAAGAGCTTGGAGAAGAAGGTGCATTTGGAGGGTCCCTTATATTGAAAAATGTGTCCTAAAGTCAATCATCTAAGTAGTAGATGATTGGAATTAGTATATGAATTATCTAATAATAATAGTCATTTGGTTGTTTCATCATAAAAGTTCTATCTTTCTTAATTGAACCCCTAAATTATGATGAAGTCCTTAGAACCATAATCAATCGATAAAGAAGGATTTATTGGATGATTCTTAAATTATTCATGATCAAATGATAAGTTATTAATAAGAATGATAACTTATCGAGTGTAGGTCGCTGTATGCCATATGCGTTGGTTGTCCTCATAACCAAGTCATGTGGAGATACTGGTATGGCATTCAGGTGAAATGTAGGAGTACATTTGTACTGAATGTGACCGATGTAGTACTCTACTATCAAGAGTAGCTAGCTAAGACCAATGGGAATAGGTATCCTTCTGATCTGAGATTGCCATGGTGACTTATGAGCAACTCACTATACTTTATTATTGGACTACCTGTATTTCTAATATAGATGATGGAAGATTTTTGGGTACAGTCAAGTACTTGTAGAGTTGGTTTGTGAGTCAAGATAGGATTGACCACTCCTGATTAACTTCAGAAGAGATTGTCTCACTATGTTTCAATTTAGCAAAACCTAAGTCTGGGTAATCCTCGTGAGGTGTCACGAGATTTGCAAAATTTTCAGACGCTATAAAGATGACTTGTATCAGTGTTTGATAGCATACTCAAAGTTGTCTTGAGCATTATTGATCATAAGGATGAATTATATGTTAGCCATGGGCCAGGGTTCTAAGAATGTTGCTTTGCATACATTCAATCCATCCGGACGTCAGGAACCATTGCTAAATGGTATCTTCGATTGGTACAAAAATTGGTTTCTATACTACTAGCTTAGGTTCAAACCTATAGGGTCATACACATTAGAGCTTGTAACCTGATCAAATGGTTAATCGATGATTGAGAATCGTTTCAAGGTCAAACATTCAATGCGATTGATGTTTAACCTAATGCAAGTGTTGCAGGAGGATCGATTAGCAATTGGATTGCTAATTGGCTCAATTTGATTGAGCAATTGGGCTGAGATCAAGTCTAGTTGTATTATATTTAATTAGAATTAGTTTGAACTTAATTAGTTAAGTCTAGTTGGTTTATTGGATAAGCCAATTGAAAAAAAAATAATTCCTTGTTTGACTAGGACTTGGGTGCACCGAATTGACTTAGGATTTAAACCAGATTTAAAACCTGATTTAATCTAATTTAATTAGACTCCTAGTTAGACTAGGATCATTCTTAATTAAATTTTATTTAATCTAATTTAAATAATATTTATATTTGATTTAAACCTATTTTGATCTAGTCAAACAAGAGGAGTCCTAGTTGGACTGGGACTCTCTCTCTTTCTCTTATGCCTATTAAAGCCCATGCCAAATATTTAATTCTAGATCTTTTCTATGTATTCCCACACCTAAGAAGGCCTTCCATGCCCACTATTTAGAATATTTGGGAATTTTTTTTGACTTGATCAAAATTAGAAAGAAGTTGGAAATTGTTTCCGACTTGGAAGAGTCTTCTTTGACCCAAACCCTTCCCTCCCTTGTGCGCCAACTCTACCCATGCCTCTCTATCTTATTTGGCCCTTTTTTCCATAGTTTTGTACATGAGAATTAGTAGTTACACAAAAGAATAAATGGGAGGGGCATCCAACCTTTGACTAGTTTTTGATCTAGTCTTGCAATAAAAGGTGGACGCCTCTTATGAGATGATTTTAGGATGTGAAAAATTCTAGAAAAATTATGAAAAATCAAAAGAGAAGGAGAAAAAGGCATGGAGAATTTGTGATGCCATGATTCTTGGAGAAGGGCTTGAGGAAAGATGGCACCATGATCCTTAGAGAAATGGTCTTCATCTGGACATCAATCATTGATGTCATGAAGGCACAAAGGTAAGAGAAGATTATCTTCCCTTTATTTTTTTTCAAGTATCTTCTTCTTCATTATTTTATATAATTTTTATATGATAAAGATCTGAGAGAGAGAGAGGAAGAGGGCATGGAATCTATGCTCCAAGGTGTTGGGGCATGGTGATCACTTTTGGACATGATCTGATCATGTCCTAATGCGAGAAGAAGAAGAGGAGAAGGTCCTCTCTTAGGGTTTCCTTGAGAGCCCTTCTTCTCAATTTTATTTATGAGATTTTTATGAGAAAAATCTGAGGGTGTGGTAATCTAAAAAATTAGAAAAAAATCAAAAGAAGAAGGTCTCCTTTGAATGTAGCATAATAGATGTTTTTAGGACATCAACCATTGACGTCCTGAAGGAGAAGATTTATCTTCTTCTAGGGTTTTTTTCATATGTCTTCTTTATTTCTGTTTTATGGAAGATCTAAGAGTTAGATTCCTCCCTCATTCCTCCTCATGTTCTTCATCTCTTGGTTTATCCAAGAGATTCGAAGAACATATATTTTATTAACCATCATGAGAGATCCGTGAGAAGCTAGCACTTCAAGCGAATCTTCGTTCGACAAACCTATGATCTGTGTTGTAGGTTCATGTGGATCATCTATAAAGGCTAGACATATGTGCGGCTCCAAGTGCAATAACGAATTTAACCATGGAGTTCTCGACCCATGCAAAGGTAAGAGATCTGATCTCTTGGTGATCTAGATGTGATCTAGGATTAGATCTAGAATTGTTCTAGATCTAGGTATTGATGTGATCAATACCACTCATGATTAATTTAATTTTAGATTTATATTTGCATCATAACATATTATAGATCCTTGACGTAGGGTTTTATAATTTGATTATATGCATTTGTAGTCTTCCACTGCTCTTTATTTTGAAAAAGTTTTGAAATCTATGCATGAAACCCTACATGTTTCTTATCAGTGCTATCAGAGCATCTAGGTTCTATTATAACATGTTTATGTATACTTTAGAATAAATCTAAAAATTAAAGTTAATTAAGGATCTCACATACTGCCATAAGGTTGTTCTATTGTAAGGGTAACCCCTTACAATGAAAAGATTATCCTAGTATGTGCTGATCTAAATCAAAATCATGAATTATATAGATTAGATCTAAAAAAATTTATGATTTAAGTTTTTGATTTAAATTTAAGATTTAATGAATATTAAATTTATTTTAGATTATTTAGATTAGATCTAAATAATATCAGGATTGCACATACTGCCATAAGGTTGTTCTACTGTAAGGTTTACCCCTTACAGTGGAAAGGTTATCCTAGTATGTGCTGATCCAAGAAACCTAAGTCATAAATATATTAGATGATATGTAAAGTGATTTATGATTTATTTTTAAATTTTAAATATAATTTTAAATAGTTTATGATTTGATCCACATGATGTGTTTTATGTTTAGAGCTAATCATCTTATTGCATATGTTGATATGTAATTTTTATTTTAAATCTAGAATGCATATATGTATGACATATTTATTTTATAGAAATTAAATCACGAACTTACTTTCTGCAAAATTTTAGTTTTGAAATCCTAGGACATGATCTAAGCAATGAAATAAATCAGATCTAAAACTATATATTGAATATGATTCAATACAATTTAAAAATATTTCAAACAATAAAATCAGAAACTAGTTCTGAGATTCCATAAACCTAAACCCATAAGGGTTGAACTTAATTGAGAATTAAGTGATTGTTTAGGATTTAGATTTGTGATTTGAAGATCCTAAGATAATTTCATAAAACATGAGTTAAAGGAAAATGGGTTAGCTTTGATTAGGTCCTTAACTGGATTAGACTTAGGGTTAGATTAAATATGGACATAGTTAAGAAATTGATCAAACCTAATTAATAGTTAATTAGGATTAGATCAATTCTATAGATCACTTCAATAGTTATAGTTGATCAAAGTTCATACATCTAACAAATGGATGCTGATCGTGGCTCAATGGTCGAGCCTGAGTCTTTAGGCAGATCAAATCAAAACTGATAAATCAATTAGTGTCAAAGGTAAGTCTGGCATCCCAGATCGGTGGTTTTTAATTGGTAACCTACTTACCTGGCCATTTCTGATGGTGTCTAAGGCAAGCCTTGGCAGACCCTTCCATCAATCTCACTTACCTGGCCAATGTGGTTAATCAAGTTTTTGATTAGGTTGCTCATTGATTTGTGTTAACCAATGCCGCATAGAAAATCAGTGAGACTAATTTTATTTAGTGAGACTAATTTAGGTGCCCATGGACCGTAATTGATACTAATCCTCATTAGTGACTTGCGAAGTTAGTGGGAGGATTTGATTTGGTGAAGTCAGTAGGAGCAAATTGGTCCATCTCCTTTCTATCCTTAAATCACTAATAATTTAAATCCTCTAAAATTATTAGATCCTTAAAATGACAAAGTTATGGGGATAACGAAGTCATAGCCTCCCATTAAGGTGTTTGATAATGGGTCCATTAACTCAATAATCATTGGAGGCCAAAAGGCCTAGTGCTTGTTGACTAATGAAATTATCATCCATCATATGACGACTTGGATGTGTCTCTCTAATGGTGGTTGGGTTGGTCAACCAAAGTTGGGCCTGATCATTCATTGGTTGGATGCGCCAAGTATGGTCATATTAATGGTTGGACTTAACTAGACCCTTTTTTGAGAAGACCAAAGCCAACTAATTAGGATCTGGAGAAAAATTAAAATTATTAGAAATTGATTGTAGAAATAATTGGTTATGAACCCACCCTTAGATATACATGGGTGGGCCAACCAAAGTTGGGCTCATGTGCAGTCTATATGGATTCTAGTACCTACTAGAAAATTAAAGTAATTCCTCAAATTGAAAGTAGAGGCTATCAGTTTAATTAAAATAGTAGGAGAACCTTTAGACTAAAGTCTAAGTCTTTAGGCTTAAAATGATTCATATACAATAGGTCATTGTTCTCTATTAAGGCTAAATCTTAATTGCTCCTATCACTGTTAGATAGTGAAGACTTATGGACCAACTTTGATAATCAGTATCGAAAGTTGAATATTGGTTCAACAGTACGAATGGATTCGTATTGGAGCTTCTGAGCCCAGTCAAAATAATTAGTCCAAGGTTAACCGAAATAAGGCATAGTGCTTCTAATGTCAGAAACAGGGCCATAGGAAGAAGATTTATCTTGCTTCCCTTGACCACAATAGGCTGAACAAGAGAAAAGAGCAAAAGTTGCTCATTAAAGATGTTATATGATAACACCTTAAAACTTCTCTATATGTAATTCTACTACCTAGGTATTAGATACCAGTGGTCTTATGTAATTCATTGCAAGGACTTAAGATAAGTGGAATGTAGACACCCTAGTTAGATTATGTCATGGATGTCTATATTTAGCATTACAGGTTTAGTCATATTGACAAGAATAGGATAAATGGGTTAGCTTAATAGGAAAATCTCGATATCAATGATTGTAAATCATTGATAGCCTATGAATCTTGTCTTCTTGAGAAGATAATAAAGTAATCTTTTACTGGAAAAGGTGAAGGAGCTGATAAAGTTTTATGTCTCATACATAGTGATGTATGTGGACCTTGAACTTAAGTGCCAAAGGAAGACATTAATATTTCATTACAGATGACCTATCTGGACATGGGTATGTTTGGGATGAATCATTTGAAATGTTCAAATGATTCAATAATGAAAAAGAAAAATAAACTAAATAAGGTATTAAAACTCTTCGATCAGATCGAGGAGGTAAATACTTATCCAGTGAGTTTGTGACATATCTATGAGAGAATAGGATTCTCTCTTAGTGGATTCTTTTTTGGAACATAGTGTATCTAAAAGAAGAAATTTAACTTTATTAGACATGGTTCAATCCATAATAGTGTATACTTGTCTGCTTGTTGCAGGGTTGTGCTCTTGACTTTTTTTTTTTACTTTAAAAATTTATACCGAGTTAATCCATTGCATTGACTCCATATGGGATATCGATCGGGCGTACACCTAGACTCTCTCATTTTGGGTTTGGAGTTGATTAGCCTATGTCATATATTTGCATATAGATAAACTTGGATCCTGGTCCAATAAGTGTTTAAGGATTATTAATTCTGCTATGCTAAAGAACATAAGATATTCATCAGTAATAGGGCATTCCTTTTGGAAAGGAGTTCCTTAAAGAAGGAACTAATGCCTATCAAGTTGAACTTGTAAAAGTTTGACTGGTAGAAAGGAACCAACATTATCTGATAAACTATAGAACCATATTTGATCAGATCAAATCCAAAGCCCATTAAAGTATCACCTTTAAGGAGATCTAGTAGAGTATCACGTTAGCCGGATAGATACTTCAGTGTCTAGGTTCGGAATGGCAATTATATTGAGCTCGATGAGAATAACAAGAATTCGATCATCTGTAAGGATACAGTGCAGTGGCCTGATTCTGAGAACTAGCTTGTAGCCATATGATCCAAATTGAAGTCTATGAAAATCAATAGTGTATGGACACTAGTTGATCACTTGAAGGGATAAAATCTATTGGGTGTGAATGGATTTTTAACAGGATTAGAGTAGTGCAGACGGAAAGGTAAGGACCTATAAAGTCCATCTGAGTATCATCTTAGAGTTCGAACATACATTCTAAATGTATATCTTAGTTATGAACAAAGACAAACCCTATACTTATTATTAGGCAAAATATTTTGTAGTGCTATTACTTATGATGTTTGAGGATGAAATTCTCTTAATCCAAAATAGCATTCCAAGATTGCAAGAAATAAAGGTTTAGCTGTCATCTTATTTATCCATGTACAAGATTAGATATGGTATACTCACTAGAGGTAGTGAGTAGATACCAGTCTGATCCAATTTAGAGCCACCGAAGAATTGTATAGATAATTCCTAAGTATTTAGGAAATACTAAGGTCCAATGACTTAAATATGGAAGTACTGACTTAAAATATATGGTTGTTTTGATTTCAGTCAGAATAAGATGACAACAACAGAATGTCGACTCATATCCGAATTGTAGAAGCAATCTACTAAAAAGGTTCCAAGCAGAAAACTTTAGTCTATTCAGTTAGTGATGTAGAGTACATTGTGGCATATGATGCTTCCATGTAAGTTGTGTAGTTACTAAGATTCATTAGCAGGTTGGGAGTGGCACCCTCCACCCATGGTCCAGTCCTATCGTAGCACTGGAGCCATAGCTCAGGCTAAAGAACTGAAAGACCAGCATATTCTGCATCATTTTCATCTTAGATATTTGATATGGATGACGTCGATCTTTAGAAGATCGATGTAAAAGGAGAACTTGATAGATCCATTTGCTAAGGTCTCAAAACTAACGAGTTCTATGAACTCAAGTGGAAGATAGGATATTTGATATCATTCTAATTGGCTTTAGTCCAAGTGAAAGTTGTCAGAAAATATATCCTAAAGCTAATCATCTATGTAGTAGATGATTGAAATTAGTATATAAATTATCTAATAATAATAGTAATTTAGTTATTTTATTATAAAAGTTCTATCTTCCTTAAATGAACTCCTAAATTATGATGAAGTCCTTAGAACCATAATTAATCGATAAAGAAAAATCTATGAGATGGTTCTTAAATTGTTCATAATCAAATGATAAGTTATTAACAAGGATGATAACTTATCGAGTGTAGGTCGTTGTACAAGGATGATAATTTATCGAGTGTAGGTCGTTGTATGCTATATGCGTTGATTGTCCTTGTAATCAAATCATGTGAAAACACTGGTATGGCATCCAGGTGAGATATAGGAGTACATCTATACTGAACTTGACCAATGTAGAACTCTACTATTAAGAGTAGCTAGCTATGGCCAATAGGTATAAGTATCCCTCTGATCTGAGATCGCTATGGTAACTTGCGAGCAACTCACTATACATTGGTACTGGATTGCCTGTATTTCTAATATAGATGATGAAAGGTTTTTAGGTATAGTCAAGTACTTGTAGAGTCGGTGTGTGAGTTAAGATGGGATTGACCATTCTTGATTAACTTCAGGAAGAGATTGTCTCTCTGTGTTTCAATTTAGCAAAACCTAGGCCTGGGTAATCCACGTGAGGTGTCATGGGATTTGCAAAATTTTAAGATACAATAAAGATGACTTGTATGAGTGTTTGACAGCATACTCGAAGTCGTCTTGAGCATTATTGGTCATAGGGATGAATTATACGGTAACCATGAGCTAGGGTTCTAAGAATGTTGCTTTGCATACATTCGACCTATCCGGACGTCGAAAATCACTACTAGATGGTAAATTCGATTAGTACAGGAATTGATTTCTATACTACCAACTTAGGTTCAAACCTATGGGGTCACACACATTAGAGCTTGTAACCTGATCAGATGGCTAATCGACGATTGAGAATCATTTCGAGATCAAATATTCAATACAATTGATGTTTGACCTAATGCAAGTATTGTAGGAGGATCAATTAGCAATTGGATTGCTAATTGGCTCAATTTGATTGAGCAATTAGGCTGCGATCAAGTCTAATTAAATTAGATTCAATTAGAATTAGTTTGGACTTAATTAGATTAAGTCTATTTGATTTATTGGATAAGCCAATTGCAAGAAAGAATAATTTCTTGTTTGACTAGGACTTGGGTGCACCAAATTGACTTAGAATTTAAATTAGATTTAAATATTGATTTAATATAATTTAATTGAGCTCCTTGGAATAGGATCATTCTTAATTAGGTTGCATTTAATCTAATTTAAATTAAATTTAAATTTGGTTTAAACCTATTTTGACCTAGTCAAACAAGAGGAGTCCCAGTTGGACTGGAACTCTCTCTTTTTCTCTTGCACCTATTAAAGCCCATGCCAAATATTTAATTCTAGATTTTTTCTATGTATTCCCACACCCAAGAAGGCCTTCCATGCCCACTATTCAGAATATTTAGGAATTTATTTTGACTTGACCAAAATTAGAAGAAAGTTAAAAATTGTTTCCTACTTGGAAGAGTCTTCTTTAACCCAAACTCCTCCCTCCCTTGTGCGCCAACTCTACCCACGCCTTTCTATCTTATTCGATCCTTTTTCTATTGATTTTATGCATGAGAATCAGTGGTTATATGAAAAAATAAGTGGGAGGGGCCTCCAAGAGTTGGATGCCCCATAGAAGTCCTCCTTTGACTATGTTTTGACCTAGTCTTGCAATAAAAGGTGGACGCCTCTCATGAGATGGTTTTAGGATGTGAAAAATCCTAGAAAAATCATGAAAAATTAGAGAAGAAGGAGGAGAAGGTGTGGAGGATTTTTAATGCCATGATTCTTAGAGAAGGGCTTGAGGAAAGATGGTGCCAAGATCCTTAGAGAAAAGTTCTTCATCTGGACATCAATCATTGATATCATGAAGGCACAAAGGTAAGAGAAGATTATCTTCTCTTTATTTTTTTTTGAGTATCTTCTTCTTCATTATTTTATATAATTTTTATATGATAAAGATCAGAGAGAGAGAGAGAGAGAGAGAGGAAGAGGGCATGGAATCTGTGCTCCAAGGTGTTGGGCATGGTGATTATTTTTGGACATGATCTAATCATGTCCTGATGCAAGAAGAAGAAAAGAAGAAGGTCTTCTCTTAGAGTTTTCTTGAGAGCCCTTCTTCTCAATTTTATTTATGAGATTTTTATGAGAAAAATTTGAGGGTGTGATATCTAAAAAATTAGAAAAAAATCTAGAGGAGAAGGTCTCCTCTGGATCTAGCATAATAGATGTTTTCAAGACATCAACCGTTGACGTCATGAAGGAGAAGATTTATCTTCTCCTAGGATTTTTTTTCATATGTCTTTTTATTTTTGTTTTATGGGAGATCTAAGGGTTGGATTCCTCCCACATTCCTCCTCTTGTTCTTCATCTCTTGGATTATCCAAGAAATCTGAAGAACATGTATTTGATTAACAATTAGGAGGGATCCATGAGAAACTAGTACTTCGAGCGGATCTTCATTCGACGAACCTCCGATCTATGGTGTAGGTTCGTCTGGATCACTTGTAAAGGTCAGACGCATGTGCAGCTCTAAAGGCAACAATGGATTCAACCATGGAGTTCTCGACTTATGCAAAGATAAGAGATCTGATCTCTTGGTGACCTAGATGTGATCTAGAATTAGATCTATAATTATTCTAGATCAAGGTATTGATGTGATCAATACCACTCATGATTAATTTAATTTTAGATTTATATTTATATTATAACATGTTATAGATTCTTGATGTAGGGTTTTATAATTTGATTACATGCATTTGTAGATTAAATAGTTTAATATATGTCTTCTGCTGCTTTTTATTTCGAAAAAGTTTTGAAATCTATGCATGAAATCCTGCTTGTTCTCTATCACCTTATATAGACAGAGCCCATAACAAACTGATAGTGACATTTATAACTGCTTGGTAGTAGGCCGTTCAGGGCCACATGGGATTTGTTACGAAGGGTCATATCTGTTGTCGTGACGTGCTAGTCCATCAGAGTCTGAGAACTTAAGTTCAGAAGGGATAGCCATAGGTAACAAAGAATTCTTAGGTAGCACCATTCCAGAGGAGTTCGGAGGTTCTTAAGATCAGCCATACTTGGGATGTCATTTGCCATATCATGAGTTAGTGTCAAGGCCTTTTTGGGTAGCTGGTAAGAGAAGTCTGAGTGGATCTCGACAAGCAGAGAAGCCCGGAAAGAGTTTGACTGGCGGCGAATCCTGTCCGGAGTTCAACCATCGAGGGAGTCTGACTGAAGGAGAAGTCCAACAGGAGTCTGACTACTAAAGAAGTCTGGCTAAAGTAGAAGTTGGGTAGGAGTCCAACTGCTGAAGGAGTCTAGCTGATGGAGAAGTTCGGCAGGAGTTCAACTATTGAAGGAGTTTGACTGAAGGAGAAGTTCGATAGGAGTCCCACTGCTGAAGGATTCCGACTGAAGGAGAAGTCTAGCAGGAGTCCGACTGCTGAAGGAGTTTGGGAGGTCTTACAGATTTGGTGGAAGCCCAACCCTGGCTGCTAATACCAGATGGGCTAATTCAAAGGTCAGACATTCCTACCAAACTTCGACAGAAGCGGGTTTATCTCCAACAAACATGCTATAACCAACATACATCTCAGGATTCTGAATGACTAGAAGATCGAGTTATAGTGTAGTCAAACTATAACACCCTCAAGGTGAACTATCGATGCACCTCAGATCAAAGAACCAGACACACCACTATAGCATCGAGCCAATCATCAATGAGAAGGTAGACTCTCTTATGACTGCTCGAGGTGGTCACGCTCAGTGCCCTCATTCTCTAATGAGTATCTATACTCTCACTTTGGTGTCTCTGTACTATAGACTCAAGACTCATCTATCCTAAGAAAGTGATCATATACCAATCTTTTGAATCGATCATCATCCTCATGATGATCTTATGGTCAGGAGCAATTTATGAGTTAATTATGAAAATTCATGTCTTAAATTTTTAACTCTTGAAAATATGAATTATCATTACCATTAACTCAAAGGATGTATCATAGATACTTTAAATATATACTATAATAGAAAATAATTTTTTTATTAATTTATAGTTAAAATTATAAAACTATCCCTAAAAGTGTATTATAAGTGTTAGCTAATCTGGCTTTTAGGATACACATCTAACAGTTGGCTCATAATGAAGAGATAAGCTTAAATTAATCTAATGATTTTACTTTTGATTAATTACAAAATATATTTTATGAATTATTTAATGATTTTAAAAGGCTATTTTTGGGAGTAAATTAGCTTCCACCAAAGTTTCGATGACCTCCAATGCATGTATCCCAGATGACCTTCTTAATTGTGATCAGCAACCCCTTTCCAACAACTGCAAAACTCATCAAAAACATGATAAACTTTGTCTGACCAAACTTGAACAGTGAAGGAAGTTGTTAACTGACTCTAGTCCTAATATTAGCAGAACTCCATCGAATATTAAATTCCAACACCGTCTGACATTATCTATGGTAGACCTTGAGAGTGGCCGAATTCATTCACAGCAGACAGCATATCTCATCAACCCAACATCAAGAACCCCATCCAGCCAAATTTCTCTCCAATCAAATTCTATTCTTGCTTAACTTCTTTGCTCTACTTTATGGATAGTGGCCGACCTTGATAGTGGTCAAGTTCCTTCATTCCTTTTTGATAATTGCAAAGCTAGCTAGCTTATATCATGCATATCGGCTACATGAGTTTGAACAGTAAAAGGACCTCATCATAGACATTGAATCTCAGCACTCCTTCAATCCAAACTTTATACTGATCTTGAGTATTGGCTGAACTTCCACTAGAAAGTAGGATTATGATTCTAATCAAAGGATCCATAATCTTCTCCAACTTTAAGTCCACAATAGTTGTCCTCTCTTAGCTGACCTTGAAAGTAGTCGAATCCATCAAGACTATCACAGACAATACCAATAGACTTAACTGATTGCAGGTTTGCCATCTAATTATCTTATAGCCAATCTTCAAGTTTTACTTTGCAATCAGACTTTGAGTTCTTCTTCCCAGCATGAACAACTTGCCAATGAATGTCAAAGTCTTCGACCCCTTGTCTGAACTTTAATAAATTAACTCCAACTACCTACAAGTCATGATAAATGATAATCCACTCTTTGCAACAAACTCCACATGGCTTGAATGGTCTACTGACATCCTGTTATGGCAGTCACTTTCATTCTATTGCGAGCTCCACCTATGTAAGGAACCCTCCAGATACGTTTTCTTCTTTAAGCACTAAGCTCTCCTCTCTACTCTAAATTCTCTTGAGTACTCCATTCTTAGTGGCTAGAGAGCTAACTTGATCATTGAAGGATCCTATCGGAGCCACCCATTTTTTATTTGGATTTCATCTTACAGGTCTCATCAATAGCCTCATCTTCTCCAGCTCCAGCGAGCTCTGACGTCAACATAATTTTCTACACCAACAGGATTAGCATAAGAGGAAGGGTTGCTAAGCCCTTATTCTTGAAGAAGTACCCAGTCGAGTTCATCTTTTTCCTAACTTTTACTCTATTTTCTTCTGATCTCTTCTTATTCTAATAAGATGCCATCCAAGAAAGCTTCAACCTAGCAATCCACCACCTTTATCGGTAGATATCATTTAGATCAGCCTACTCTAACCTCATTGTCGGCACCTCATGTTAGATATGTGTGCCCTAGAAGCTAGAATTGGCTAACACTTGTAATACACTTCTAGGAGTAAAATTATAATTTTGATTATAAATAATAAAATGGATTATTTTCTATCATAAATATATATTTAGTGTCTGTGATACATCCCTTGAGTTAATGGTAATGATAGTTCTTATTTTCAAAGGTTGAAAATTTAAGACAAGAATTTTCATTATTAACTCAAGGGCACTCATTAGAGAATGAGGGCACTGAGCGTGATCACCTCGAGTAGTCATAAGAAAGTTTACCTTCTCATCGATGACTGGCTCGAAGCTGCAGTGGTGTATCTAGTTGTTTAACCTGAGGTGCATCGACAGTTCACCTTGAGGGTATTATAGTTTGACTACACCATGACTCGGTCTCCTAACCATTCGGAATCCTGAGATGTTGGCTACAGCATGTTCACTGTAGGAATTAGATTGCACCAAGAGAAAATCTATTTACCTTGGTAGAAGAGGAGTAGCCCTATGATAATCATGAGAATCAAGTCCATAAGCCCATGGCCATGGTAGAGTGAAATAATAAAAAGAGTTTCTATTAAGGTTTTCACATCGGACATGAATCAAATGATTAAATCATATGACAAAAATTAGGGTTTGATGAGTTCGCCTTAACCCTAATCTGATTGGGGCTTAAGATAGAAAAACTTAATCACATAGGTAGCTACACCGAGAGGTTCATTTTCAATTTTGATGGGTTGCCACCATATACTGCTAGGTGTCATTGGTGAATTTTGGGAGAAATTAGAATAATTTAGATGATCAATCATTCTAGTTGTCTAAATCAGAAGAGTTCTGATCCATCGAAAGGTGTTTTGATGATGTCAATGATAGAGATCATGACATATCCCATTACCATATAGAACTAAACCTAACTAGGTCACACAAACAATGGTTAGGATCTGGATACCATCAATTAGACTAACTCAATTCAATTGATTTGAATTAGATTCAATTAGGTTCAAGAAAATCGTGCTAGCACATGATTGAGCCTAATATTCTCCTTCTACTATCATTAAAAGTTGTTCCGACTGAGCCAAATGTATTTGTGCTCACTAAGGTACCTTTACTTGGTCTGACTAGAGCTTGTTTAGGTCAGAAAAGGATTATCTTAGTTTATGAGATAAATTGGAGACAACACCTACCATTTTCATCATCTGCCAATTCTTGTCTTTTGACTTTGGTCAAATGTTGACATTTAACACTTAGACATCTGCCCATGTGTCATGAACCCATAGAAGAGTAGATAGGGGCTTGTCCCCTTGCTAAAAAATCTAAAGAAGGGGGCACATGCCTAGGGAGGTGTGCACCCAATGATAGGGATGCCTGGAGTCCCATACAGATGGAACTCCAGGTTGCTTCTTAGAATCAACTTAGAAGGCGCCAAGGGACTCTACTTTGACCAATCTTGGCACCACCTAAGGATGATTTGAGAGAGCTCTCATTTGATTGGATCAGATGATGTCATCCCACTAATCAAATTCAGATTTGATTGCACGAAGCGATGTGATTGGCCGGGATGATGTGGCACTGCATGGCGTAGCAGGTTCTATATAAATCCTGTCTGCGCCTAGCTTTAGAAGAGATCACCCATAGCCCATGCCACAAGGCTGCCCCTCTCTCTCCTCCATGCCATCTTCTAGTCCTCTCTCTCCTCTTCAAGCCTAAGGAGATTTGGGCTACAGTTTGGTGCAATCTAGGCAAGAAAATGATGATGAGAAAGAAAGAAGGCAGCACTACTGCAAGAGACGATTCCAGATCTTCAAAAAGAGTTTTGAAGATCTTCCAAATTTGATCCAGATCTGATATTTGGAGAGATAATAAAGAAGAAGAAGATCTCTAGATCCAGCCTAAGTTGATACTGATAGAGGACAGACACTTGCATGGCTAGATTCGAAACTTCAAGCAATCAACAGGATCATCACAAGATAATCTGATTACCCAATACATGGTACAAATTAAATCAAATTTATTTTTTTTATTTAATTTTATTAGATCTATAAAATTAAATCTAAAATATCTTAGATATAATCTAGATTTAAATTTTTTTTTTTTGAAATATCTCTCTTGATCCAATCAGATCTGAACGAACCTGACCTAAAAAATCTAAATTTTTTCTTCAAGTGGTATCAAAGCCAGGTTCTAATAAATTATTTAGATCTTATTTAAATTTATTTTTGATCTAATAATTAAATAATTTTATGTATCATATGAGATGTGACTAGATCTAAAATTAAAAAAATTAAAATTAAATAATTTAGATCTAAGTTTTATAAGATGTATGACTAGCTGTAAAATAGAATTATTCTATACATAGTCTTGCATGTTCATAATTTAATTTGATTAAGTCATAATTTTAGATCTATTTATTTATTATTTTTTAATATTATAAATATTATAATAATATTTAAAAAATTATAAATAAAATTATTTAATTTTTGGATCATATGAGATATGATGAATGCATGTTTAGACTAGTTGTAGAATAGTTTTACATAATTATCGAGATTAGAATTTATTTTGATGTGATCAATTTAAATCAAATTTTTTAGATAACCATAAGATAATTTAGATTTAAAAATATGCATGATATGATACATGAGATGTATGCAAAATATGTTTAAATTTAGATCAATTTTTACATGAGATATATGATGTAGATCTAACTAGTTTTGTAGTCTCATATTTCTGATTAGGGCATTCTCCTTGGCCGTCCGATCATAATAACAAAGTAGGGTTTAAATGTCCTCTCCTCCTATTCGATGGGGTATTCTTATGATGTGTAGGGGTGCTGCACGTTCGTCCTTAATCAGAAATCAAGAACTTATTTTCTACAAAATCCTAGATCCTGAAACCCTAAAATTTTATTCATATGTTCTATTTGTGAACCCTAAACTTAATTAAGAATTAAGATTATGAAATATATATTTGGTCTAAAATTGAAAATTTTAGATCTAAGACATATTCATAAAATTAGGTTCAGACTTGGGTAGCTCAATTAGGTCTAAGTGGTTGATCAAACTGAATCAAGAGTTGGTTGATTGGATCAACAGTGCTTAAAATTGACTAGCCTAATAGGATTAAGTCTGGGTCAAGATCGAGTCACGTGAGTAATTGATCAAGCTAAAACCTAATTAGGCTCAGTGGTTAGAGTCTGGATTGTAGGCTAACTCGATTAGTTTTGGCTCAATAATTTGATGTCTAAGGTAAGTTTGGTAGATACGATCGACTAATTTTTAACTGGGAGCTACTAGACTCGAATGTGTTCTTGTCGAGTTAATGGCGTATCCCTTCCATCGATCTCACTTACCTGGCCATATTTATTGGCTCAGTCCTGATCTGAGGTGGTCAATAATTCGAGCTAACCCATGCCACTAGGTTAGTCATAATGGTTATGACTATGTCAAGTCTAGTTTAGTGAGACCTAAATCAAATCTTCCTAAGAAAAGATTAAGTCTAAGGTCTTCCACTATTGTAGATGTGCGGACCCTTTCTGAGGTTGATTGTTCTCGGTTGGTTACAGTGGTTTAGTTGCACCGAAATGATGCAACCATATCTATTAGGCATTGGATGCTACAGGCTGGAGGATGGATTGGGTTTAATATTCTGGATATGGTGAGAGACTCAATTAGGAATGCAATTTATGCAAATGGTGGGTTTGACTTAACTAAGAAGTAGATCAACATTTTGGGCATGGTAAAATTCATGAATTAAAGACCAAGTTTGGGTGCACTATGATTAGAGAATCATTGAACAAGAGTTGTTCACTCATTGGCTAACCCATCACCAATAACTGTTAGGTGAGGTGATGAGTCAGTTGGTGGGACCGCACCATCCATTAGATCATTAATCATGAAGATTTTTGCATCTCTACAGAGGGATTGTAGGAATCCGAGAAAATAGTTGGAGCTAATTTATTTAAAAATAAAATTTTTAAATAAATTGATCAAGTCTTAATAATAATATCTGACTAGAAACATTGAATCTCTATAAAAAAGTGTCTGCATCCAACCCACTAGCACGTATCCTGGACACCCATAGATTGATCGAACCCAATTACAAGGATTGGCTTCGAAACTCCAAAATTATTTTGGGTTCTGAGAAGTTAACTCATGTATTGGACCTGGACCCTTCCACCTGTTGGGTTTGGTGTATAGAGCGGAAGCAAGGATTTCAAAGGAAAATATGAAATCAAAATAAACCAAACCCAAAACCCTAGGACCACCTTATTAGCAATTAAATCATATAACATGCATTTGTAATATAAAAGAAAGTATTAGAACATACCTCTTATCACTAAACCCTAAATTAACCCTGATTATCGGTAGTAGTCTATCAGGGGTTCCACCAGGTGCCCACGTGTTCACCCTCCAACGTTGATCCACATAGAGACTTGATCAAGACACCAGTAACTCTGATTTATATAATAAAAATTCTTGTAATAATAATTTCAATTAAATGGGCAAGACCTTCTTAAGCCTTTATGTCACCTTCCTTGCATTTCCTTATCTATCTTTCTTTTTCTTTTGTCTTCTTAATTTTCCTTCCTAATCTCTTAGTCTTAAGATGATTCTTGTCCTTATAAAGACAAGGTCTAGACAAGAGAAAGGAAAATAGAAAATTGGACAAAAAAAAACTCTTGTAAGAAAGAAAAGATAATGTTTTCCTAACCCGAACTCTTGACGTGCACCCTTATTTATAATATACGTAAGGATGCCAACAAAAATCTCACACCCTTTCCTTATCCATTTCTTATGCCCCATCAGCCAATCTCACACCTCATCAGTAAAGAAATGAGATATAGACTTAGTCCAAGAGGTGCCTTAAAGCAGAAGGACTCTTGGACTAATTCTACGTAAGTTTTTACGAAGAGTCACAATGCATCATCTTTGGCACCTCCCTTTTCATCCATTAGATCATGATACAAAGCCATCCAATGGCTCTAAGAAGGGATGCCCAATCAGCAAGAAGGCGTGGAGATAATCTTTGAATAGTCAAAGTCCTAAGAGACTTTGACTTAGTCCAAGAGACGTCAAGGAGGAGTAGGCGACATGGAGTCTTGGGCGGCAAGGGATCTTGGGCGACAAAAACATCATTGGCAAAAAATTTAAAAGGAAAATGAAGACTTTCATCTGTAGCAGGACTCTTCTACACCCCATATCTGATGTCCATGCCAATTAAAAAAAATTACGTGACATAACATATGGAAAAAGTCAAAGAATGTAGGCACCATCTTATTTCATGCGCCAAATAGTCCTTTGCGCATGAAATACTTCCCACGGGCAAGGGAGAGACTCTCTGGTGCGTGCGATGCTGGTAGGTGGTGCCCAATCTAAAGCTCAATCAATCTAGGTTAATCCAACTCAAGACCAAATCCTATTTGGCTCAATTCGGATCTAAATTAGCCCAAATCAGAAGCTGCTTCGAATCCAATTTGAATCCTGGTGCTAGGGTTTGCTATATGTGCTAGTATATTAATCATGCAAACATGGTCTAATCTAATTAGACCCTTAATCAATTCTCTTTGTGTGTGACCCATTGGGTTCCACATCTAATCAGCAGTGAGTCAGGGTGTGATTTGACTAATCTGGTTAGAAATCAACCAAACTGATTTAGGTCAAAACTAGCCAACCCAATTTGACTTAATTTAAAACACTTTCTAATTTAATGATCAAATTAAAATTTTAACTTGATCGAATCCACAAAACATGATTGACGTCTAGCAACGCATCTTGACTATCCGAAAGATATGAAATTTTGATGAAAATACCAAACATACCCTTCAGTGAAATTTACCATGCAACTAGATCCTTCGATCTCCTTGCATCCTGAATATGACTCTGGGTATGGAAATATGTCAAACCCAATATCATATTCATTTCCCTTTCAATGTAATGATAATAATTCATTAAATGAAACATTAGAAACCATTTCTAATTTTCATCATGCTTTGATCAAAGTCTTCCTGAATCATTATTTGTCAGTAGTAGGTAGGGTGCTATTTCCTCTTACCAGGAGTGATCGATTCCTTGTTAACCTACTCACAATCTTCATATATATAATTTACCATATCTAGATCATCTCGTACATAACTAAGTCATGAATGAGTATGAACCAAAATATGGATATATATATATAAGATTCAATGGTAGTTTCAGGTCGAAGGATTATATGCACAAATTCTACTATGAGAACCATCTACTGACATGTGGATATGACTCCATTAGATATTCTTAATTTGGATCAATTCAGTGAACTCATTCTCTAATGAGCACACACATTCTTATATTAGTGTCATACACAAGTTATTGTGAGATCAATCACCCTCTCATTTGTGCATACAAAGAATGTGCTAGTCTTTCTGGGAAACATTGTTCCCTAACTCAATTTCCCATCGACTCGAAATATTTAAATTAGGATTTTAAGATTTTAGGTCTCACTAGTATGATCTCATCATAATTCTAAAACCATAGCCCTAATTTATAGGGTTCATCATAATCATAAATAAATAATAAGACACTGCATATGATGAAATAAATGCCTTTTATTAAAAATATCATTACATGAGTCTAGAAGACAAAGAACATCCCAAAAAATAAATTGACTTTAGGGCATATTCCTTTCAATCTCCCACTTGCACTAAAGCCAATCACCCTTATGTATTAATCCCATACAATCAAGGTGGCGATCAAACAGTTGCAGTGGTAAAGCCTTAGTGAATAGGTCTGCTATGTTGTTTTTTTGTATCCACTCGTTCTATGACCACATCTTGTACACACACGGTTCATCCACATTTTTGATAAAATTAAACACTTTTATTGTTTCATCAAAATGGATGTTCCAACTCCTTGATGCTTGCTTTAATCCATAAATGGATCTCTTAAGTTTGCATACCTGATTTAGTCTCTCATTTGACTCAAATCCTTCTGGTTGTGACATATAGACTTCCTCCTCAAGAAAACCATTAAGGAAGGCAGTCTTTACATCCATTTGTCATATTTCATAGTCGTGGTATGCTGCTATAGCAAGCATAATCTGAATAGATTTGAGCATGGCAACAGGTGAAAATGTTTCATCATAATCAATCTCTTGTTTTTGCCTAAAACCCTTAGCCACCAATCTAGCCTTATAGATTTCAATTTGACCATCTGCTCCAATCTTTTTCTTAAAAATCTAATTGCATCCAATAGGATTTATATCCTCTGGTGCATCCACCAAAGTCCATACTTTGTTGGTGTGCATGGATTCTATTTCGGATTGCATGGCAGCCAGCCATTTGTTAGAGTCCTTACTTTTGACTGCTTCCATATAGGTTAGAGGTTCATCATTCTCAATGACTTGGGTTTCATTGTTTTCAATAATGAACCCATACCTAATAGGTGTATTTCTTACTCTTTTAGACCTACGGATAGGAGTTATGTGTTCTGTTTCTTTTATGTGATTATATGGTTGAGAAATTTTTATTTGATTTTATTGAACTTCACTAAGTTCAATATTTCTGCCACTGCCCTTTTCTAAGATAATTTTTTTTCCATGAAAATGGCATGCCTACTTACAAATACCTTTTGTTCAGTAAGATGGTAGAATAAATATCCTATACTATTTCTAGGATATCCAATAAATAGACATCTATCTGATCTAGCATCAAGTTTATGTCCAAAGTTTTTTTTGACATAAGCTGGACAACTCATATCTTAAGATACTTAAGATTAGGTTTTTTACTTCTCCATATGTCATATGGAGTACTAGATACAGATTTAGAAGGTACTCTATTCAAGATGTAAATTGCAGTCTTCAGAGCATGACCCTAGAAGGAAATAGGTAATTCAGTGAAGCACATCATGGACCGTACCATATCTAATATGGTACGATTTTTCCTTTTATCTACACCATTTAATTGTGATATATAAGGAGGTGTCCATTCAGAGAGAATGCCTTTAAATTTAAGATAGTCAAGAAACTCATTAGATAAGTATTCTCCTTCCTGATCAGATCGAAGGATTTTTATACATTGTCCAGTTTGTTTTTCGACCATAATTTGATACTCTTTAAATTTATCAAAGGCTTCTGATTTGTGTTTCATAAGATACACATATCCAAACCTAGATAAATCATCAGTGAATGTAATAAAATAAAAGTATCCTCCTATAGCTTGAGTTGTCATAGGACCACATACATCCGTATGTACAAGTCCTAATAACTCATTTGTCCTTTCTCTATGTCCACTAAATGAAATCTTGGTCATTTTACCCATGAGGCATGATTCACAAGTACCCAATGATTCATAATCAAAAGGATCAAAGAACTTTTCTTTGTATAACTTGTTAATCCTAGCCTCACTAATATGACCTAATCGTCAATGCTAGAATAAAGTATTATTTATATCATCTCTCTTATGTTTTCTATTTTCATCAACATGAAATATATTATTATCCAAACATAGAGTCAACAAACCATTGCTAAATATGCCAAAACAAATAATTTCATTAGTATATTTGATCGAGCAACCTTCGCTCGTTACATTAAGACTATAACCTTATTTTAATAACCAGGGTATAGATATAATATTTCTAATGATCTTAGACATACAATAACAACTTGTAAGCTCTAAGATCTTCCCATAAGGTAACTTCAATATTTTTGTCCCTACAGCTTCTGTCTGGATAGATTCTCCTCCAATGCCATAGAGCTTGAAGTCATCTTTCTTCAAACTCTTAATTTTCTGCAGCCCCTGCAAAGATTTGCAGATATGAAAACCATAGCCAATATCTAATACCAAAGAATTTGAAATGGAAGAATTTAATGATAATATAGTATGTATCTCATACATACTTTTCGGTACATTATTTGCACCAGACTTCACGATTGCAAGGTAAGCCTTGCAATTTCTCTTCCAATGACCTGCTTTGCCGTAGTGAAAATAGGTCATCTATCCGGAGACCATCTTCCCCTTTTTCTTCTTATTTATACCACTTTTAGGATTCAATCTTCTTTTTGAACCCTTTCTGCCTGCCTTCTTCTTAGAGATCCCATCCATCAGAGGAAGAGGAGCCCTATCGTTCTTGATATGGCTTTCTGCTATTTTGAGCATATTTAATAGCTCAGGTAATGAAGAATTCAGTTTGTTCATGTGATAGTTCGTGACAAACTGAGAAAATGATTCTGAAAGTGATTGCAGGATCAAATCCTGACTTAACTCTCCATCCATTACAAAATCTAATTGACTTAATCGAGTGATTAGGTCAATTACCATCAAAACATGATTTTGTATGGATGTTCCTTCTATCATTCTTGCATGAAATAATTGCTTAGATATCTCATATCTAGCAGTCCTACTATGCTCTCCATAAAGCTCTTTTAGATTGAGCAATATGGATTGAGTGTCCATGCTATCATGCTGCCTCTATAATTCATTATTCATAGAGGCAAGTATGATGCATTTGACAGTAAGAAAATCATTTTGCCACATCTTGTATGTGGACTTATCTTCATCTGTGGCATCATTTCCTAATGGCTTAGGATCAGGGGTGTCAAGAATATAGGAGAGTTTTTCTTGACTGAGTACTATTTTAAGATTTCTCAACCAGTCAACATAATTTTGATCAGTCAATTTATTTGAATCCAAAATTGAACATAATGAAAGTGAAGAAGCCATTTAATCTACATAATAAAGAACAATACATAAGCAAATAATTCATGATGACAAACATAATTAAATTAGGACTTTAATTTAATTATGTCTCCCACTAAAAATCATAACCCTCTTATTGATTTTCTTAGTGAGAATAAGATCCTAATTTCTTATAAAAAGTCTTGTGGTTGCACAACAAACTTGTTATAAGTTCAAAGGTAGGAAACTCTTTCCAATTGCATTTTATGCAACTCTCAAAAAATTTTTGCCTCTAAAACATTAATAGCCTTGTGTTAACACAACAAACTTTAATGTTTTAGTTTAAATAGAACCCTTCATTTCTATATTGACAAAAATAAAATATAACTACTTTTGTGGTTACACAACAAAGTAGTATTTTCAAAATACTGTAAGCATCTCAATGCTCTAGATTAATATTACATCTTTTTCCATGATAGATCTTGTGGTTACACAATAGAACTAATATGGTTTTGGACATAATAAGAAAATAGTATGAAGGAAGGCCTTAATGTAGTGAATATAATATTAAGCATTTCAATCTAGAATTAAATTTATCAAATTGGCCAGGTAAATGGGAGAGAAATGTGAGTCCCTCCGTTGCTTTCCTTAGACACCAATAAATTTGGCCAGGTCAGACAATGGAACCAATTAAAAATCATGTTATCTTTACCAATCATGAACCATTTTTTCTAGACACCGATAGATCAATTAGACATCCTGACTGATTCAGCTATAGATTAATTACACTACAACTTAATATAATTTTTCATAGAGGGATTTAAAAGGTCTCAATGTACATACTGATTTAAATCAAACTAAATTCCTAATAGCATCAAATATAATAAAATGTATATATCTATTAAGATGTATAATTATTCTAGGACAACCATCATTATATAGTGAATACTCTTCCACTATATCAGGGCAACCTTTACAGAATAATATATACAACAAAATCTCATTATGATAAGTAAAAGAATATGATCTCATCATATAAATAGAAACATGCTAAAAATATTATACCATATTTTTCATTTATGCTATTACGTTATAAGCAAAGCATTATATGATTTAACCTAATAAGGCTCGCTCTGATACCACTGTTGGGTTTGGTGTACAGGGCGGAAGCATGGATTTCAAAGCAAAATATGAAATCAAAATAAACCAAACCCAAAACCCTAGGACCACCTTATTAGCAATTAAATCATATAACATGCATTTGTAATATAAAAGAAAGTATTAGAACATACCTCTTATCGCTAAACCCTAAATTAACCCTGATTGTCGGTAGTAGTCTGTCAGGGGTTCCACCAGGTGCCCACGTGTTCACCCTCCAACGTTGATCCACACAGAGACTTGATCAAGACACCAGCACCTCTGATTTATATAATTAAAATTCTTATAATAAGAACTTTAATTAAATGGGCAAGACCTTCTTAAGCCTTTATGTCACCTTCCTTGCCTTTCCTTATCTATCTTTCTTTTTCTTTTGTCTTCTTAATTTTTCTTCCTAATCTCTTAGTCTTAAGATGACTTCTTGTCCTTATAAAGACAAGGTCTAGATAAGAGAAAGGAAGAAAGAAAATTGGACAAAAAGAAACTCTTGTAAGAAAGAAAAGATAATGTTTTCCTAACCCGGACTCTTGATGCGCACCCTTATTTATAATGTACGTAAGGATGCCAACAAAAATCTCACGCCCTTTCCTTATCCATTTCTCATGCCCCATCAGCCAATCTCATGCCTCATCAGTAAAAAAATGAGATATAGACTTAGTCCAAGAGGTGCCTTAAAGCAGAAGGACTCTTGGACTAATTCTACGTAAGTTTTTATGAAGAGTCGCAATGCATCATCTTTGGCGCCTCCCTTTTCATCCATTAGATCATGATACAAAGCCATCCAATGGCTCTAAAAAGGGATGCCCAATCAGCAAGAAGGCATGGAGATAATCTTTGAATAGTCAAAGTCCCAAGAGACTTTGACTTGGTCCAAGAGACGTCAAGGAGGAGTAGGCGACATGGAGTCTTGGGCGGCAAGGGGTCTTGGGCGACAAAAACATCATGGGCGAAAAATTTAAAAGGAAAAAGAAGTCTTTCATCTATAGAAGGACTCTTCTGTGCCCCATATCTGATGTCCACACCAATTAAAAAAAATTACGTGACATAATATATGGGAAAAGTCAAAGAAGGTAGGCGCCATCTTATTCCATGCGCCAAAGAGTCCTTTGCGCATGAAATACTTTCCACACGCAAGAGAGAGACTCTCTGGCATGTGGGATGCTAGGTAGGTGGTGCCCAATCTGAAGCCCAATCAATCTAGGTTAATCCAACTCAAGACCAAATCCTATTTGGCTCAAATCGGATCTAAATTAGCCCAAATCGGAAGCTGATTCGAATCCAATTCGAATCCTGGTGCTAGGGTTTGCTATATGTGCTAGCATATTCATCTTGCAAACATGGTCTAATCTAATTAGACCCTTAATCAATTCTCTTTGTGTGTGACCCATTGGGTTCCACATCTAACCAGCAGTGAGTCAGGGTGTGATTTGACCTAATCTGGTTAGAACTCAACCAAACCGATTTAGGTCAAAACTAGCCAACCCAATTTGACTTAATTTAGAACACTTTCTAATTTAATGATCAAATTAAAATTTTAATTTGATCGAACCCACAAGACATGATTGACGTCTAGCAACGTATCATGACTACCTCGAAAGATGTGAAATTTTGATGGAAATACCAAAAATACCCTTCAGTGAAAATTACCATGCAACTAGATCCTTCGATCTTCCTGCATCCTGAATATGACTCTGGGTATGGAAATATGTCAACCCCAATATCATATTCATTTCTCTTTCAATCTTATGATAATGATTCATTTAATGAAATATTAGAAACCATTTCTAATTTTTCATCATGCTTTGATCAAAGTCTTCCTGAATCATTATTTGTTTGAAGTAGGTAGGATGCTATTTCCTCTTACCAGGAGTGATCGATTCCTTGTTAACCTACTCACAATCTTCATATATATAATCTACCATATCCAGATCATCCCGTACATAACTAAGTCATGAATGAGTATGAACCAAAATATGGATTTATATATATAAGATTCTATGGTAGTTTCAGGTCAAAGGATTACATGCACAAATTCCACTATGAGAACCATCTATTGACATGTAGATAAGACTCCATTAGATATTCTCAATTTGGATCAATTCAGTGAACTCATTCTCTAATGAGCACCCACATTCTTGTATTAGTGTCATACACAAGTTATTGTGAGATCAATCACCCTCTCTTAATCGAGCATACAAAGAATGTGCTAGTCTTACCGAAAAACATTGATCCCTAACTCAATGTCCCATCGACTAGGAATATTTAAATTAGGGATTTTAAGATTTTAGGTCTCACTAGTATGATCTCATCATAATCCTAAAATCATAGCCCTAATTTATAGGGTTCATCATAATCTTAAATAAATAATAAGACACTGCATATGATGAAATAAATGCCTTTATTTATTAAAAATGTCATTACATGAGTCTGGAAGACAAAGAACATCCCAAAAAATAAATTGGCTTGAGGGCATATTCCTTTCAATCTCCCACTTGCACTAAAGCCAATCGCCCTTATGTTTTAATCCCATACAATCAAGGTGGCGATCAAATAGTTGCAGTGGTAAAGCCTTAGTGAATGGGTCTGCTATGTTGTTCTTTGTATCCACTCGTTCTATGACCACATCTTGTCTTTCAATAATTTCTCGAACGAGATGGAAGCATCTCAGAATGTGTTTGGATTTATGATGAGACCTTGGTTCCTTTGCTTGAGCTACAGCTCCAGTATTATCATAGTAAAGTGGTACTGGATTCTCAATTTCAGGAATAACACCTAATTCAGTGATGAACTTCTTCATCCAGACAGCTTCCTTGGCGGCTTCACTTACAGCTATGTATTCTGCTTCAGTGGTTGAGTCAGCTACAGTTGGCTGCTTAGTACTCTTCCAACTCACTGCTCCACCATTCAGAGTAAAGACATATCCTAAAATGGATTTGCTATCATCTGGGTCTGATTGAAAACTAGAGTCAGAATATGCTTCTAGTTTAAGATCAGAACCACCATATACAAGAAAAATATCTTTAGTCCTTCTTAAGTACTTAAGAATATTTTTCACAGCTTTCCAATGATCCTCTCCTGGATCAGCTTGAAATCTACTTGCAATGCCTAAAGCATAAGCAACATCAGGCCTTGTACATAACATGGCATACATTATTGATCCTACAGCCGAAGCATAAGGAATAGAACACATTCTATTTCTCTCTTCTGGTGTCTTTGGAGACATCTTTTTAGAGAGATGTATGCCTTGACTCATGGGTAAATAACCTCTTTTACTCCCATCCATACTGAATCTTTTCAGTATTAAGTCAATGTACCTTGATTGGGACAAGCCTAGCATCCTCTTAGATCTATCTCTATAGATCTTTATTCCTAGTATATAGGATGCTTCTCCCAAATCTTTCATGAAAAACTTATTTGATAGCCATAATTTGACTGATTGTAACATTGGGATATCATTCCCAATGAGGAGTATGTCATCTACATACAGAACCAAGAATACTATTGTTCTCCCACTAGTTTTCTTGTACACACATGGTTCATCCACATTCTTGATAAAACCAAACTCTTTTATTGTTTCATCAAAATGGATGTTCCAACTCCTTGATGCTTGCTTTAATCCATAAATGGATCTCTTAAGTTTGCATACCTGATTTGGTCTCTCATTTGACTCAAATCCTTCTGGCTGTGACATATAGACTTCCTCCTCAAGGAAACCATTAAGGAAGGCAGTCTTTACATCCATTTGCCATATTTCATAGTCGTGGTATGCTGCTATAGCAAGCATAATCCGAATAGATTTGAGCATGGCAATAGGTGAAAATGTTTCATCATAATCAATCCCTTATTTTTGCCTAAAACCCTTAGCCACCAATCTGGCCTTATAGGTTTCAATTTGACCATCAGCTCCAATCTTTTTCTTAAAAATCCATTTGCATCCAATAGGATTTATATCCTCTGGTGCATCCACCAAAGTCCATACTTTGTTGGTGTGCATGGATTCTATTTCGGATTGCATGGCAGCCAGCCATTTGTAAGAGTCCTTACTTTTGACTGCTTCCGTATAGGTCAGAGGTTTCATTCATTTTCAATGACTTGGGCTTCATTGTTCTCAATAATGAACCCATACCTAACAGGTGTATTTCTTACTCTTTTAGACCTACGGATAGGAGTTATGTGTTCTGGTTCTTTTATGTGATTATATGGTTGAGAAATTTCTATTTGATTTTCTTGAACTTCACTAAGTTCAATATTTCTGCCACTGCCCTTTTCTAGGATAAATTCTTTTTTCATGAAAATGGCATGCCTACTTACAAATACCTTTTGTTCAGTAGGATGGTAGAATAAATATCCTATACTATTTCTAGGATATCCTATAAATAGACATCTGTCTGATCTAGCATCAAGTTTATGTCCAAAATTTCTTTTGACATAAGCTGGACAACCCCATATCTTAAGATACTTAAGATTAGGTTTCTTACTTCTCCATATGTCATATGGAGTACTAGATATAGATTTAGAAGGTACTCTATTCAAGATGTAAATTGCAGTCTCCAGAGCATGACCCCAGAAGAAAATAGGTAATTCAGTGAAGCACATCATGGACCGTACCATATCTAATAAGGTATGATTTTTTCTTTCGGCTACACCATTTAATTGCGGTGTATAAGGAGGTGTCCATTCAGAGAGAATCCCTTTAAATTTAAGATAGTCAAGAAACTCACTAGATAAGTATTCTCCTCCTCGATCAGATCGAAGGATTTTTATACATTGTCCAGTTTATTTTTCGACCATACTTTGATACTCTTTAAATTTATCAAAGGCTTCTGATTTGTGTTTCATAAGATACACATATCCAAACCTAGATAAATCATCAGTGAATGTAATAAAATAAGAGTATCCTCCTCTAGCTTGAGTTGTCATAGGACCACATACATCCGTATGTACAAGTCCTAATAACTCATTTGTCCTTTCTCTATGTCCACTAAATGGAATCTTGGTCATTTTACCCATGAGGCATGATTCACAAGTTCCCAATGATTCATAATCAAAAGGATCAAAGAACTTTTCTTTGTATAACTTGTTAATCCTAGCCTCACTAATATGACCTAATCGACAATGCCAGAGTAAAGTATTATTTATGTCATCTCTCTTACGTTTTCCATTTTCATCAATATGAAATATATTATTATCCAAACATAGAGTCAACAAACCATTGCTAAATATGCCAAAACAAATAATTTCATTAGAATATTTGATCGAGCAACCTTCGCTCGTTACATTAAGACTATAACCTTATTTTAATAACAAGGGTATAGATATAATATTTCTAATGATCTTAGGCATATAATAATAACTTGTAAGCTCTAAGATCTTCCCATAAGGTAACTTCAATATTTTTGTCCCTACAGCTTCTGCCTGGATAGATTCTCCTCCAGCGCCATAGAGCTTGAAGTCACCTTTCTTCAAACTCTTAATTTTTCTGCAGCCCCTGCAAAGATTTGCAGATATGAAAACCACAGCCGGTATCTAATACCCAAGAATTTGAAATGAAAGAATTTAATGATAATATAGTATGTATCTCATACATACCTTTTGGTGCATTATTTGCACCAGACTTCATGGTTGCAAGGTAAGCCTTGCAATTTCTCTTCCAATGATCTGCTTTGCCGCAGTAAAAATAGGTCATCTGTTCGGAGACCTTCTTCCCCTTTTTCTTCTTATTTATACCACTTTTAGGATTCAACCTTCTTTTTGAACCCTTTCTGCCTGCCTTCTTCTTAGAGATCCCATCCATAAGAAGAAGAAGAGGATCCTTATCTTGATATGGCTTTCTGCTATCTTGAGCATATTTTCAGGCAATGAAGAATTCAGTTTGAATTCAGTTTGTTCATGTGATAGTTCATGACAAACTGAGAAAATGATTCTAGGAGTGATTGCAGGATCAAATCCTGACTTAACTCTCCATCCATTACAAAACCTAATTGACTTAATCGAGTGATTAGGTCAATTACCATCAAAACATGATTTTGTATGGATGTTCCTTCTATCATTCTTGCATGAAATAATTGCTTAGATATCTCATATCTAGCAGTCCTACTATGCTCTCCATAAAGCTCTTTTAGATTGAGCAATATGGATTGAGTGTCCATGCTATCATGCTGCCTCTGTAATTCATTATTCATAGAGGCAAGTATGATGCATTTGACAGTAAGGGAATCATTTTGCCACATCTTGTATGTGGACTTATCTTCATCTATGGCATCATTTTCTAATGGCTTAGGATCAGGGGTGTCAAGAATATAGGAGAGTTTTTCTTGACTGAGTACTATTTTAAGATTTCTCAACCAGTCAACATAATTTTGATCAGTCAATTTATTTGAATCCAAAATTGAATGTAATGAAAGTGAAGAAGCCATTTAATCTACATAATAAAGAACAATACATAAGCAAACAATTCATGATGACAAACATAATTAAATTAGGACTTTAATTTAATTATGTCTCCCACTAAAAATCATAACCCTCTTATTGATTTTCTTAGTGAGAATAAGATCCTAATTCCTTATAAAAAGTCTTGTGGTTGCACAACAAACTTGTTATAAGTTCAAAGGTAGGAAACTCTCTTTCCAATTGCATTTTATGCAACTCTCAAAAAACTTTTGCCTCTAAAACATTAATAGCCTTGTGTTAACACAACAAACTTTAATGTTTTAGTTTAAGTAGAACCCTTCATTTCTATACAGTCAAAAATGAAATATAACTACTTTTGTGGTTACACAACAAAGTAGTATATTCAAAATGCTGTAAGCATCTCAATGCACTAGATTAATATTACATCTTTCCCCATGATAGATCTTGTGGTTACACAACAGAACTAATATGGTTCTGGACATAATAAGAAAATAGTATGAAGGAAGGCCTTAATGTAGTGAATATAATATTAAGCATTTCAATCTAAAATTAAATTAATCAAATCGGCCAGGTAAATGGGAGAGAAATGGGAGTCCTTCTGTTGCTTTTCTTAGACACCAATAAATTTGGCCAGGTCAGACAACAGAACTAATTAAAAACCATGTTCTCTTTACCAATCATAAACCAATTTTCCTAGACAACGATAGATCAATTAGACATCCTGACTGATTCAGCTATAGATTAATTACACTACAACTTAATATAATTTTTCATAGAGGGATTTAAAAGGTCTCGATGTACATATTGATTTAAATCAAACTAAATGCCTAATAGCATCAAATATAATAAAATATATATATCTATTAAGATGTATAATTATTCTAGGACAACCATCATTATATAGTGAATACTCTCCACTAATCAGGGCAACCTTTATAGAATAATATATACAACAAAATCTCATTACGATAAGTAAAAGAATATGATCTCATCATATAAATAGAAACATGCTAAAAAATATTATACCATATTTTTCATTTATGCTATTATGTTATAAGCAAAGCATTATATGATTTATCCTAATAAGGCTCGCTCTGATACCACTCTTGGGTTTGGTGTACAGAACAAAAGCATGGATTTCAAAGCAAAAGATGAAATCAAAATAAACCAAACCCAAAACCCTAAGATGACCTTATTAGCAATTAAATTATATAACATGCATTTGTAATACAAAAGAAAGTATTAGAACATACCTCTTATCGCTAAACCCTAAATTGACCCTGATTGTCGGTCGGTAGTAGTTTGTCAGGGGTTCTACCAGGTGCCCACATGTTCACCCTCCAACGTTGATCCACACAGAGACTTGATCAAGACACCAGCACCTTTCATTTACATAATTAAAATTCTTGTAATAAGAATTTTAATTAAATGGGCAAGACCTTCTTAAGCCTTTATGTCACCTTCCTCGCCTTTCCTTATCAATCTTTCTTTTTCTTTTGTCTTCTTAATTTTCCTTCCTAATCCCTTAGTCTTAACATGACTTCTTGTCTTTATAAAGACAAGGTCTAGACAAGAGAAAGAAAGAAAGAAAATTGAACAAAAAGAAACTCTTATAAGAAAGAAAAGATAATGTTTTCCTAACCCAGACTCTTGATGCGCACCCTTATTTATAATGTACATAAGGATGCCAACAAAAATCTCACGCCCTTTCCTTATCCATTTCTCATGCCTCATTAGCCAATCTCATGCCTCATCGATAAAAAAATGAGATATAGACTTAGTCCAAGAGGTGCCTTAAAGCAGAAGGACTCTTGGACTAATTCTATGTAAGTTTTTACGAAGAGTCGTAATGCATCATCTTTGGCACCTCCCTTTTCATCCATTAGATCATGATACAAAGCCATCCAATGGCTCTAAGAAAGGATGCCCAATCAGCAAGAAGGCATGGAGATAATCTTTGAATAGTCAAAGTCCCAAGACACTTTGACTTGGTCCAAGAGATGTCAAGGAGGTGTAGGCGACATGGAGTCTTGGGCGGCAAGGGGTCGTGGGCAACAAAAACATCATGGGCAAAAAATTTAAAAAGAAAAAGAAGTTTTTTATCTATAGAAGAACTCTTCTGCGCCCCATATCTGATGTCCATGCCAATTAAAAAAAATTATGCGACATAATATATGGGAAAAGTCAAAGAATGTAGGCGCCATCTTATTCCATGCGCCAAAGAGTCCTTTGCGCATGAAATACTTCCCATGCACATGTGAGAGACTCTCTAGTGCATGGGATCCTGGTAGATGGTCCCCAATCTGAAGCTCAATCAATCTAGGTTAATCCAACTCAGGACCAAATCCTATCTGGCTCAAATCGGATCTAAATTAGCCCAAATCAGAAGCTGATTCGAATCCTGGTGCTAGGGTTTGCTATATGTGCTAGCATATTCATCTTGCAAACATGGTCTAATCTAATTAGACCCTTAATCAATTCTCTTTGTGTGTGACCCATTGGGTTCCACATCTAATCAGCAGTGAGTCAGGGTGTGATTTGACCTAATCTGGTTAGAAATCAACCAAACCGATTTAGGTCAAAACTAGCCAACCCAATTTGACTTAATTTAGAACACTTTCTAATTTAATGATCAAATTAAAATTTTAACTTGATCGAACCACACAAGACATGATTGACATCTAGCAACGTATCATGACTATTCGAAAGATGTAAAATTTTGATGAAAATACCAAACATACCCTTCAATAAATTTACCATGCAACTAGATCCTTCGATCTCCCTGCATCCTAAATATGACTCTGGGTATGGAAATATGTCAACCCTAATATCATATTCATTTCTCTTTCAGTCTTATGATAATGATTCATTTAATAAAACATTAGAAATCATTTCTAATTTTCATCATGCTTTGATCAAAGTCTTCCTAAATCATTATTTGTTAGAAGTAGGTAGGATGCTATTTTCTCCTACCAAGAGTGATCGATTTCTTGTTAACCTACTCACAATCTTCATATATATAATTTACCATATCCAAATCATCCCGTACATAACTAAGTCATGAATGAGTATGAACCAAAATATGGATTTATATATATAAGATTCAATAGTAGTTTCAGGTCAAAGGATTACATTCATAAATTCCACTATGAGAACCATCTATTGACATGTAGATAAGACTCCATTAGATATTCTTAATTTGGATCAATTTAGTGAACTCATTCTCTAATGAGCGCCCACATTCTTGTGTTAGTGTCGTACACAAGTTATTGTGAGATCAATCACCCTCTCATTTGAGCATACATAGAATGTGCTAGTCTTACCGAAAAACATTAATCCCTAACTCAATGTCCCATCGACTAGGAATATTTAAATTAGGATTTTGAGATTTTAGGTCTCACTAGTATGATCTCATCATAATCCTAAAACCATAGCCCTAATTTATAGGATTCATCATAATAATAAGAAAGTATTATTATTGTGGATGGGATCCTAATTTATAGGATTCATCATAATCCTAATTTATAGGATTTATCATAATCTCTACAAAGGCTCCACTTCTTCTTGTGGATCGGATCTCTAAGAAGAAGGCAGGCAAAAAGGGTTCAAAGAAAAGGTTGAGTCATAAAAGTGGTATAAATAAGAAGAAAAAAGAGAAGAAGGTCTCCAGACAGATGACCTATTTTCACTGTGGCAAAGTAGATCATTGGAAGAGAAATTGCAAAGCTTACCTTGCAATCATGAAGTTTGGTGCAAATAATACACCAAAAGATATGTATGAGATACATACTATATTATCATTAAATTCTTTCATTTCAAATTCTTGGGTATTAGATACCGACTATGGTTTTCATATCTACAAATCTTTGCATGGGCTGCAGAAAATTAAGAGTTTGAAGAAAGGTGACTTCAAACTTATGGCGCTGGAGGAGATTCTATCCAGGCAGAAGTTGTAGGGACAAAAATATTGAAGATACCTTATGGGAAGATCTTAGAGCTTACAAATTGTTATTATATGGCTAAGATCATTAGAAATATTATATCTATACCCTTGTTATTAAAACAAGATTATAGTCTTAATATAACGAGTGAAGGTTGCTCGATCAAATATTCTAATGAAAATATTTATTTTGGCATATTTAGCAATGGTTTGTTAACTCTACGTTTGGATGACAATATATTTCATATTAATAAAAATAGAAAATATAAGAGAGATGACATAAATAATACTTTACTTTGGCATTGTCGATTAGTCATATTAGTGAGGCTAGGATTAACAAGTTATACAAAGAAAAGTTCTTCTATTCTTTTGATTATGAATCATTAGGAACTTGTGAATCATGCCTCATGGGTAAAATGACCAAGATTCCATTTAGTGGATATGGAGAAAGGACAAAAGAGTTATTAGGATTTATACAAACAGATGTATGTGGTCCTATGACAACTCAAGCTAGAGGAGGATACTCTTATTTTATAACATTCACTGATGATTTATCTAGGTTTGGATATGTGTATCTTATGAAACACAAATCAGAAGCCTTTGATAAATTTAAAGAGTATCAAAGTATGGTCGAAAAACAAACTGGACAATGTATAAAAATCCTTCGATCTGATCGAGGAGGAGAATACTTATCTAGTGAGTTTCTAGACTATCTTAAAGTTAAAGAGATTCTCTCTGAATGGACACCTCCTTATACACCGCAATTAAATGGTGTAGCCGAAAGAAAAAATCGTACCTTATTAGATATGGTACGGTCCATGATGTGCTTCACTGAATTACCTATTTCCTTCTAGGGTCATGCTCTGGAGACTGCAATTTACATCTTGAATAGAGTACCTTCTAAATCTATATCTAGTACTCCATATGACATATGGAGAAAGTAAGAAATCTAATCTTAAGTATCTTAAGATATGGGGTTGTCCAGCATATGTCAAAAGAAATTTTGGACATAAACTTGATGCTAGATCAGACAGATGTCTATTTATAGGATATCCTAGAAATAGTATAGGATATTTATTCTACCATCCTACTGAACAAAAGGTATTTGTAAGTAGGCATGCCATTTTCATGGAAAAAAGAATTTATCCTAGAAAAGGGCAGTGGCAGAAATATTGAACTTAGTGAAGTTCAAGAAAAATCAAATAGAAATTTCTCAACCATATAATCACATAAAAGAACCAGAACACATAACTCCTATCCGTAGGTCTAAAAGAGTAAGAAATACACCTGTTGAGGTATGGTTTCATTATTGAGAACAATGAAGCCCAAGTCATTGAGAATGATGAACCTCTGACCTATACGGAAGCAGTCAAAAGTAAGGACTCTTACAAATGGCTGGCTGCCATGCAATCCGAAATAGAATCCATGCACACCAACAAAGTATGGACTTTGGTGGATGCACCAGAGGATATAAATCCTATTGGATGCAAATGGATTTTTAAGAAAAAGATTGGAGCTGATGGTCAAATTGAAACCTATAAGGCCAGATTGGTGGCTAAGGGTTTTAGGCAAAAACAAGGGATTGATTATGATGAAACATTTTCACCTATTGCCATGCTCAAATCTATTTGGATTATGCTTGCTATAGCAGCATACCACGACTATGAAATATGGCAAATGGATGTAAAGACTGCCTTCCTTAATGGTTTCCTTGAGGAGGAGGTCTATATGTCACAGCCAGAAGGATTTGAGTCAAATGAGAGACCAAATCAGGTATGCAAACTTAAGAGATCCATTTATGGATTAAAGCAAGCATCAAGGAGTTGGAACATCCATTTTGATGAAAAAACAATAAAAGAGTTTGGTTTTATCAAGAATGTGGATGAACCATGTGTGTACAAGAAAACTAGTGGGAGAACAATAGTCTTCTTGGTTCTGTATGTAGATGACATACTCCTCATTGGGAATGATATCCCAATGTTACAATCAGTCAAATTATGGCTATCAAATAAGTTTTTCATGAAAGATTTGGGAGAAGCATCCTATATACTAGGAATAAAGATCTATAGAGATAGATCTAAGAGGATGCTAGGCTTGTCCCAATCAAGGTACATTGACTTAATACTGAAAAGATTCAGTATGGATGGGAGTAAAAGAGGTTATTTACCCATGAGTCAAGGCATACATCTCTCTAAAAAGATGTCTCCAAAGACACCTGAAGAGAGAAATAGAATGTGTTCTATTCCTTATGCTTCGAGCTGTTGGATCAATAATGTATGCCATGTTATGTACAAGGCCTGATGTTGCTTATGCTTTAGGCATTGCAAGTAGATTTCAAGCTGATCCAGGAGAGGATCATTGGAAAGCTGTGAAAAATATTCTTAAGTACTTAAGAAGGACTAAAGATATTTTTCTTGTATATGGTGGTTCTGATCTTAAACTAGAAGCATATTCTGATTCTAGTTTTCAATCAGACCTAGATGATAGCAAATCCATTTCAGGGTATGTCTTTACTCTGAATGGTGGAGCAGTGAGTTTGGAAGAGTACTAAGCAACCAACTATAGCTGACTCAACCACTGAAGCAGAATACATAGCTGTAAGTGAAGCCACCAAGGAAGCTGTCTGGATGAAAAAGTTCATCACTGAATTGAGAATTATTCCTAAAATTGAGAATCCTAGTACCACTTTACTGTGATAATACTGGAGCTGTAGCTCAAGCAAAGGAACCAAGGTCTCATCATAAATCCAAACACATTCTGAGATGCTTCCATCTCGTTCGAGAAATTATTGAAAGACAAGATGTAGTCATAGAATGAGTAGATACAAAGAACAACATAGCAGACCCATTCACTAAGGCTTTACCACTGCAACTGTTTGATCGCCACCTTGATTGTATGGGATTAAAATATAAAGGTGATTGGCTTTAGTGCAAGTGGGAGATTGAAAGGAATATGCCCTCAAGCCAATTTATTTTTGGGATGTTCTTTGTCTTCCAGACTCATGTAATGACATTTTTAATAAATAAAGGCATTTATTTCATCATATGCAGTGTCTTATTATTTATTTAAGATTATGATGAATCCTATAAATTAGGGCTATGATTTTAGGATTATGATGAGATCATACTAGTGAGACCTAAAATCTTAAAACCCTAATTTAAATATTTCTAGTCGATGGGACATTGAGTTAGGGATCAATGTTTTTCGGTAAGACTAGCACATTCTTTGTATGCTCAATTGAGAGGGTGATTGATCTCACAATAACTTGTGTATGACACTAATACAAGAATGTGGGTGCTCATTAGAGAATGAGTTCACTGAATTGATCCAAATTGAGAATATCTAATGGAGTCTTATCTACATGTCAATAGATGGTTCTCATAGTGGAATTTGTGCATGTAATCCTTTGACCTGAAACTACCATAGAATCTTATATATATAAATCCATATTTTGGTTCAATACTCATTCATGACTCAGTTATGTATGGGATGATCTTGATATGGTAGATTATATATATGAAGGTTGTGAGTAGGTTAACATGGAATCGATCTTTCCTGGTAAGAGGAAATAGCATCCTACCTGCTTCAAACAAATAATGATTCAAGGAAGACTTTGATCAAAGCATGATGAAAAAAAATTAGAAATGGTTTCTAATATTTCATTAAATGAATCATTATCATAAGATTGAAAGAGAAATGAATATGATATTGGGGTTGACATATTTTCATACCCAGAGTCATATTCAGGATGCAGGGAGATCGAAGGATCTAGTTGCATGGTAAATTTTCACTGAAGGATATTTTTGGTATTTTCATCAAAATTTTCACATCTTTCGGATAGTCATGATACGTTGCTAGACGTCAATCATGTCTTGTGGGTTCGATCAAAGTTAAAATTTTAATTTGATCATTAAATTAGAAAGTGTTCTAAATTAAGTCAAATTGGGTTGGCTAGTTTTGACCTAAATCGATTTGGTTGAGTTCTAATCAGATTAGGTCAAATCACACCCAGACTCACTACTGATTAGATGTGGATTCCAATGGGTCACACACAAAGAGAATTGATTAAGGGTCTAATTAGATTAGACCATATTTGCAAGATGAATATGCTAGCACATATAGCAAACCCTAGCACCTAGGATTCGAATTGGATTCGAATCAGCTTCCGATTTGGGCTAATTTAGATCCAATTTGAGCCAAATAGGATTTGGTCTTGAGTTGGATTAATCTAGATTGATTGGGCTTCAGATTGGGTGCCACATACCTACATCCCACATGCCAGAGAGTCTCTCTCTTGCATGTGGGAAGTATTTCATGCGCAAAGGACACTTTGGCGCATGGAATAAAATGGCGCCTACCTTCTTTGACTTTTTCCATATATTATGTCACATAATTTTTTTTTAATTGGCATGGACATCAGATATGGGGCATAGAAGAGTCCTTCTATAGATAAAAGACTTCTTTTCCTTTTAAATATTTTTGCCCATGTTGTTTTGTCGCCCAAGATACCTTGCCACTCAAGACCCCATGCCGCCTACTCCTCCTTGACGTCTCTTGGACCAAGTCAAAATCTCTTGGGACTTTCACTATTCAAAGTTTTTCTTCCACGCCTTCTTGCTGAATGGGCATCCCTTTTTAGAGCCATTGGATGGCTTTGTTTCATGATCTAATGGATGAAAAGGGTGGTGCCAAGGATGAAGCATCGCGACTCTTCATAAAAAACTTACGTAGAATTAGTCCGAAGAGTCCTTCTGCTTTAAGGCACCTCTTGGACTAAGTCTATATCTCATTTTTTACTGATGAGGCATGAGATTGGCTGATGGGGCATGAGAAATGGATAAGGAAAGGGCGTGGGATTTTTGTTGGCATCCTTACGTTCATTATAAATAGGGGTGTGCATCAAGAGTCCGTGAATGTGAACATTATCTTTTCTTTCTTACAAGAGTTTCTTTTTGTTCAATTTTCTTTCTTCCTTTCTCTTATCTAGACCTTGTCTTTATAAGGACAAGAAGTCATCTTAAGACTAAGAGATTAGGAAGGAAAATTAAGAAGACAAAAGAAAAAGAAAGATAGATAAGGAAAGGCAAGGAAGTTGACATAAAGACTTAAGAAGGTCTTGCCCATTTAATTGAAGTTCTTATTACAAGATTTTTAATTATATAAATCAAAGGTGCTGGTGTCTTGATCAAGTCTCTATGTGGATCAATGTTGGAGGGTGAACACGTGGGCACCTAGTGGAACCCCTGAAAGACTACTACCGACAATCAGGGTTAATTTAGGATTTAGCGATAAGAGGTATATTCTAATACTTTCTTTTATATTACAAATGCATGTTATATGATTTAATTGCTAATAAGGTGGTCCTAGGGTTTGGGTTTAGATTGTTTTGATTTCATATTTTGCTTTGAAATCCATGCTTCTGCCATGTACACCAAACCTATCACATAGTAGAATGCACCATCCCAAATCCAATCGAATCTGAGCAGCAAGAAGTTTGTGCTCCCAATTTGCTGCCAAATTCTCTTGAAGAAAGAGTAGATTTTCCTAAGAACTTCTGGACTCTATATGTTGATGGTTCATACATTGCCTCTAGAGGGGGTGCAAGCTTGATTCTAATCAATCCAAAAGAAATTATTGCTGAATACATGCTATGCTTTGAATTTTCCATAATAAATAATAAAGGAAAATACAAAGCTCTGATCGAGAGATTGAGAATAGATAAAGAATGAAAGTGGACCATGTGAAAGTCTATAGTGATTCTCAATTGGTAGTTGGGCAAGTTAATGAAACTTATGAATCCTGAGAGGAAAGCATGAAAAAGTACTTAAAAAGATGGAGAGCTTAATCTCAGCCTTTAGTAGCTTCAACATTTAGTAGATCCCTAAAACAAAAAACTCTAGGACCGACCTTCTCTCAAAATTAGCAACCTTGGCTCTGAGTGAGTTGCCAAAAGAAGTCTTCGTTGAGGTTCTACAGCATCCAAGTATGGAGAAATCCCAGATAATAATACAGGTCGATCATGAGCCTAGCTAGTTGACCCTCTAATTTTGTATCTCAAAGATGAAATTCTTCCTAGAGATCCTAAAGAAGCTAAAAAATTGATAAATCAAACCTCTCGCTATATTTTATATGAGAATAAGTTATACAAGAGATCATATTCCTTGCCACTCCTTAAATGTCTCCAACCTTCTAAAGCTAATTATGCATTGAAGGAGGTACATGAAGAAATATATGGAAATCATCTTGGAGCTAGATCTCTATCCTACAAACTACATCGACAAGGATATTATTGGCTTATTATGCCTCAGGATTCCTTAGAGTATGTGAGAAAATGTGATCGATGATAGAGAAATGCCAACATCTAAAGACAACCAGCCTCACAACTCATGCCTCTAAGCACCCCATGGTCATTTGTGCAGTAGGGAATGGATATACTTGGGCTCTTTCCCATGGCATCTGGGTAGCAAAAATTTTTTTTGGTGGCAGTAGACTACTTTACCAAATTGGTCGAAGTCAAATCTCTAGCAAAGATTATTGAAGCTAAAGTATAAAATTTCATCTTGAAGTCAATAGTCTGCAGGTTCGGCCTACCTCAGACTATTATTATAGATAATAGATGCCAGTTTATAGGAATAAATCTTAACCAAGTTCCTTGAAGATCTGAATATCTCCCATCACTTTACATCAGTGGCTCATCTTTACACAAATGGCGAGGCTGAGGTAACTAATAGGACCCTATTGAAAGGAATAAAAGCAAGGCATGAAAAAGTGAAAGGAACATGAATGGATGAACTTTACCATGTGCTCTAGGCCTACAGAACCATCAAAAGGTTGGCAACTAGAGAGACTCCATTTGCTTTATCTTTTGGGGAGAAGGTGTATATCCCAATTGAACTGAAACTTCATTCAGTGTGAGTTGAGGCATTTGATGAATAGAATAATTTATGGAATCTCAGAGCAAACCTTGATCTATTAGAAGAAAAGTGAGAAAATGCTCAAATTCAGATGGCAGCTTATAAATAGGAGATGGCTCGCTACTAAAATTTCAAAGTCAGAAGCAAAATTTTCAAAGTAGGAGATCTGGGACTACGACGGGCAGATATCTCATAGCTGCAAAAGTAAGAAAAGCTTACCCCAAATTGAGAAGGTCCATATGTGGTCATGAAAATCGTTCGACCAATAGTTTGTTATCTAAAGAGGCTTGGAGGGGCTATACTTCCACGATCTTGAAACTCAAAAAATATATTGATATACCACCAATAACCCCATTTTCAATAAACTTTTCTAACCTTAACATCATTGTCTTTGGTGCAAAATTGTGAATGATAGAAAATTATTCAATCAAACTTCATTCTTAAATGAAGTAAAAAGCCGTCAATTCTTAAATAGAAGGTTAACCTCATCTTAACGAGGGTAAAGACCTCTGATTCTTAATTGGAGGTTAACCTTGTATTAACGAGGGTGAACGCCTCTGGTTTTTAAATAGGAGGTAACATAAAGAGGCCCTCTCAACAATCCTTTTATGCCCCAGTAATCTTATTAGAAATAGAAGAAGGACCTCATTCTAATAAGAATAATAGCCAACCACATCAGGAATACAATGAGGACCTCGTCTAGATGTAGATGAAAATTTCTATGAGGGAATGAAGGCCTCCGATTCTTAAATAGAAGGTAATGAAGAGAGGCCCTCTTAACGGTCCTTTTGTGCCCCCCAATGATCTTATTAGGAATAGGAGGAGGACCTCATCCTAATAAGAGTAATAGCCAACCATATCAAAAATAAGAGGAAGACCTCGTGCTGACATGGATGAAGATTCCTACGAGGGAATGAAAGCCTCCGATTCTTAAACGGAGGTAATAGAAAGAGGCCCTCTCAATGATCCTTTTGTGCACGATAATTTTGTTAGGAATAGAAGGAGGACCTCATTCTAATAAGGATAAAAGCCAACCATGTCAGGAATAAGAGGAGAAACTCATCCTGACATTGATGAAGACCCCTATGAGGGAATGAAGGCCTCTGATTCTTAAATAAGAGGTAATAAAAAGAGATCCTCTCAACGATCTTTTTGTGTCCTGACAATCTTATTAGGAATATGAGGAAGACCTCATCCTAGCAAGGATAATATTCAACTATGTCAGGAATAGGAGGAGGACCTCATCCTGACATGGATGAAGATCCTCATTGGGGATTCAAGGCCTCCGATTTCTAAACAGGAGGTTAACCAAAAGTATGAAAATTTTTGATTCCTAGATAGATATATTAGCTCTTAATCAAGTGCAAGGGCCCCTGTTCATAAACAAAGGGGATGGATATAGGATGGATATACAAGGTATTGGGTGGAAGCTATTGTTTCAAGACAACACTAATATCAGACATAACAAAAAAAATGATAAGACCAACAAGCATCAAACTGAGATATAGCTCAGAAGGATAAAGAAATATTATTCCATTGAAATTAAAAGATCATTACATAGGTCCTCAAGACTGATTACAAAAAAAAAAGAAGAAGAGAGAAAGAAGAGCTGAAGTCCTACTTAGAGTTAGACTTCGAACTGCCAGCTCCCACTAATATAAGGGCATGTTTTAAGTCATTTATTTTTCCCTCAAGGTCTTGCCTCCCTACCAAGCTCTCACTAAGTAACTTGTTGGCTCTCTAGAGATCATCTTCCATTTCTCTCAACCTCTTCCTCAAAACTGCAGACTCGGCTTCAGCATTCCTCACTGCACTCTCATTGTAAGTTGTCTAGATCTTAAGCTGTAAGAGTTCAGCCTTACTATTTTCATAAATCACCGAAAGATCTTCCATAGTTTTTTTTTCAAAGATGCAATTTTTTTTGGATCCTCTTTTAGGCTGGCCTAAGCCTTATCTACCAAATATTTTTGGAGCCGAGACACCTCAGCATTAGCTATCGTAAGTTTCTTCTTCAGCTCATCAATCTACCCACACCAGCCAATTCAATAGGTGTCATATGATATGTTAGCATCATGCAGTTGTTCTTCAAGGTCAGAAAAGTTTTTTGACTAGTCCCATTCGTATTCCACCTTACTTTGGGCCTAGGCCAAACAATTCCCCAACTGGCTGATCTTCTCTCTTGCTTCATGAAGCTCAGCTTTAAGAGAGCAAATCTTCACGATCAAAGTCTACGCCTTGTCACTAGCCAGTTTCATTGCTTATTCCAATTTCTCAGTCAAATGGTGCTTCTTACCAATATATTCTTTGAAGAATTGTTTAGAGAATTAGCAAAGATAGTTGATTTGAACAGTGGCTCTAGCAAAATTTTTTTTGAAATTTTGGAGTTTGTCCTTTATCTTTTTTAACTTCTTCTTTATTTGATGAACTTCTCTTTTCAAATTTTTGATACAGGCCTTTAGGAGGATATCCTGGGATAGAGGATCAGCTTCAATAGGAGATTGCATTTAATGTAAAAAGATATCATGACACAATGATGTGGTGAAAAAAGAAGAAATTCATGTTTATCACTAAAAATGCTTTGAATAAAGGAAAAAGCAAAAAGAAAAATATACATATATAATTATAGAAAGCCTCCAACCTCTAGAGGAGGTATAGTGGATGAGCTTGGCATGACTTTGACAGTCTCAAGTTCTCGAGTAGGCTCAGAAGTCATAGCAAGAGGCTTGGCAGATGGTAGATCGGTAGTAGCAGTGGAAGGTCCATCTTCATGATTAGAGGATTCTCCCATCAAGAAACTAAGATCAAGCTCGAATGAATTTTTCAGCCATCCTCCTCTAGCAGAGCTTGAATCCTTTAAGAAATGCCTCTTGGGCGAAGGCTACCTTGATATCCTCCATTGCCTTTGAAGACTTGAAGGATTCGACAGCCTGTTCCTTCTCTAAATTGATTCCTCCTTGACCTTCCTCTGCCTATTTTCCTCCAAAGTCAGAGTGACCTTTAGTTCTACCGAGATTTGTTCTTTCCTCTGAAGTGCTTCCTAAAGGCACCCGACTTCAGTGGAGTGGGTCTCCCTCAAGCACTCGGCCTCGACTTAGACGTTCTTGGTCTCTGCTTGAGCTTCTTTGATTGCCTTTAAAGCCTCGACTTTGTGGTGACTCAATATATCCCCGCAGGCATACAAATGATGCCCCAGCTACAAATAACAAGATATAAGTCATGGTTGTTAGTTTACTAATAATTGACTAAACTTAAGAAAAAAGTTGATTACCTTAAGAAAAGTCATGTAGGAGTCTTGTAACCTATCTTGATCATCTAGGTGGATCATGTTCTCAAGGAGGTGTGGAAGGAGACATCCTTCCATCTAGGGCTGGACGACCCCCTAATCATCTAGGGAATCTGGCTTCGGGCTGGAGCTTTTGTTGCCGCCATACCCTCATGCACCCTTGACTTTCCTAGCAACAGCTTTCTTTTTCTTCTCCACCACTCTTTCCTACTCAGGAGGCATAGAAGTGGCAACTTCATTAGGCAAGGCCAACCTTGGTGCAGTTGCGGCAACCTTAAGAGCAAGGATGGTCTGGGTCAACATGGCCAAGCTTGGACCCCCGACCCTCACTTGCTTTGATGGCTCTCTAGAAGAACTACTTTTTCTCTTTAGGGCCCTAACTCCTTTGGTTAGTCGGTCCAACTCTTTTAGAGTTATCTTTGTAGTGGCAAAGAAACTAGTGTCAGAAGAGAGGACAAAGCATAACTAACAAGATGTAAAAATATACTTGCTGGATTGAGGGGCCTTAAGCTGAGGTTAAATAAGATTTGATTCTCTAGTAGTTTGGATAATGGAGGAGCTCGATAATTTCTTATTTTGCTTACCCAGTCGAGGTCTTCCCTTTCTAATCCCGGAGCTCGATGGACTGAATCCCTTAGCTGCCCCCAAGGAGGAAATTCTAACTTTAAAGAAGGGCATAAAATAAAGAAAAATTTCTCCTTCTAGTTATGAATGGAAGGAGTGCCCTTGAGCAACCCCTTCTTGCCAAACTAAGGAGATAGATACCATCAATCTTTGACTATTTGATGATGTTTAAAGGTGAAGTAGTTATGGAATAAAGAAATAATTGAATGAACCTCAATCGAGATATAGAAAAAGAAAGAAGCCTATGATAAACCTAAATGAGTTTAGGACTATAGAAGCAAAGAAAGTATTTAAAAATTGAAAGAGGACTATGATAAAGGAAGAAATTGAGAGATGAAGTCCGGCATGGAGAGCTTCGGTGTACAAAAAAAAATGACCCGAGAGAGGAGCGTAAGCTCGATCACTTGGCCCAAGAAGCTCCAACTCATACTCTGAAGGGACCACGTATTGAATCATTTTCAGGAAAAGGTCCTCAAAGTGCAAGGAACAAGGGATGGTCTCAGGTATGAAGGTTGGACAAGATGCTACCCTTAAGTTAGCTTCTTCCCTAAAGGTGAGGTTTTAGGAGTTTGGGTCGGCCAAGCTCCTAGAACCAGTAGACCAAGATACTTTGGAAGACATCTGGATCAAATAAAACTTAAAAAAATCCCAAAAGAATGGGAAGAAAAGGATTGTAAATTTTTTGACAGAGCCCAGGGAGAATAGTAAGCTCCTAAGAAGAAATTGAAGGACAAAAACTAGAAAAAAACAAAGACATGCAGGAAAAGAGTTGGAAGACTAACCTAAGTTGGTCAGAGGACTCGAGAGAATGGTTGGAAAAGTGGAAGGTAGGCGAGTGAGACATCGATGGCTAGAGAAGTTACAATGGAGGAAGGATGGGATGCCTGAAGGAGATAGAGAGTAGAAGAAGAAGAAGAAAAGCACAGATTAAAGTGATGAGTTGGGCGTGAGGGAGATGTTTAAATAGCTAGGAAAAACCAAAGGAGGTTATGATTGTAGATCCTCTCCACCCATTCCTTGCTTTCCACGTGTCCTATTCATCATACTTGCAGATGAAGCATTTATGATTCTATACTCAGAGCACCATGCTAGGAAGAAATTCAAAGCATACATCCTTTCAAGTCATTCAGCACTAAGGAAGCTTCTTTGCCAATTTGGAGAAGGCCAAAATTTTTCATCTTCTAAGAGTGGAGAACTAGCATAGGACTTCTGTAGTCATAGTTTTGTACTTCTTTCATTTGAACTTCGAACTCGAGAGTAGGAGCATAGTGTTGGAAGTAAAATAGCTCCTGTCGAAGTTCCGACGACCTCCAATGCATGTATGTCGAACAACCTTCTCCACCATGATCAGCAACCCCTTTCCAATGACTGTAGAACTCATCAAAAATATGATAAACTCATCCGACCGAACTTGAATAGTGAAGAAAGTTGTTAACTGACTCTGGTCCTGGTATTAGCAAAACACCATCAAATATTAAATCCTAGCACTGTCTGACTTTATTTTTGGTAGATCTTGAGAGTGGCTAAATTTCTTCACAATAGACAGCGTATCTCATCAACCTTACGTTAGGAACTCTATCTAGCTGAATTTCTCTCCAATCGAATTCCATTCCGACTGAACTTCTTTGCTCTATTTTATGGATAGTGGTTGACCTTGAAAGTAGCTGAGTTTCTTCATTCCTTTCTGACAACTGTAAATCTAGCCAGCTCATATCATGCATATCGGCCAAGCAAGTTTGAATAGCAAAAGGACCTCATCGCAGATAGTGAATCTCAACACTCCTTCAATCTAAACTTTAGGTTGATCTTGAGTATTGGTTGAACTTCCTCTGGAAGGCAGGATTATGATTCTAATCAAAGGATCCATCGTCTTCTCCAACTTTCAGTCTAGAATAGTTGTCTGCTATTGCCCGACCATGAAGGTGGCTGAACTCCTCAAGACTACCACAGATAGCACCAATAGACTTAACCAATTATAGATTCGCTATCTAATTATCTAATAGCCGATCTTCAAGTTCCTCTCTATAATCAGACTTTGAGTTTTTCTTCCTAGCATGAATAGCTTGCTAATAAATGTAGAAGTCTTTGATCTCTTATCTGAACTCTAATAAATTAACTCAAACCACCTACAAATCATGATAAATGATAGCCCACTCTCTATAACAAACTTCACATGATCCAAATGGCCTACTGACATTCTATTATAGCTATCACTTTCATTCTATTACGAGCTCCACCTATATAAGAAATTCTTCAGATATGTTTCCTTCTCTAAGTACTAAGCTCTTCTCTCTGCTCTAAATTCTCTCGAGTACTCTATTCTTATTGACAAGAGAACTAACTTAACCATCAGAGAGTCCCGCCAGAGCCACCCATCTCCGATTTGGACTTCATCTTATAGGTTTCGTTGGTGGCCTCATCTTTTCCAGCTCTAGCAAGCTCCAACATCAGTACCATTTTCTACATCAATAGCTATTTAAAAGGAACAAAGAGCTTAAGAAGAAAAATCAAGATTTGAGTAATGATAAAGGTAGATTAAAAGAAGATAAGAATGATTTGCAAACTAAACAAGATGACTTAATTAAACAAAATAAGAGTCTACAAAATGAAGTAGATAGATCCCATAGTAGATGAAAAGAATGAGTTGTTAGTTAAACAAAAAGATTTGTTAGAAAAGAATGAAACTTTAAAAAATAAAATAAATAAACTAAAATCAATTGTAGAAAAATTCTCCATTAGTTCATAAAATTTGCTTATTTCAATGGATAAACAAAATATGACATCTAAAGCTAACTACTTTACAAAACTAAGGTATTCAAAAAATTTTATTAATAAATATCACTTTGATAAGAAATTTATTACATACTTTAAATGCTATAAAGCTAGACATAAATCATTTAATTATGGGGCTAATACATATAAGAATGTAAGGATCAAGCAAATTTGGGTTCCAAAAGAAACCATTGATACTAATCTCAATAAACCTAGGTTAGCTTGAATACCAAAATATACTTGATCTTTGTGAGTGCAGATGTGCTTCACATCCCTCTAATCCAAAAGAGAATAATACCTTAATTATGGATGCTCAAGGCACAAAATGAGAGATGGAGGAGTTAAAATTCTTGGAGATAAGTTGGCCTTGGTAAATTGATAATTACTCCTACCATTCAATTAAAAAGTATATTGAAATATTGATGCATGATTTGAATATTAGCTAATTGCATGTCAAATATTTTAATGTTTTAGTTTGTTGATTTTGATGATGTTAGTTTGATTGACTATTATAATTGAGTATTATGATTGAAGATATATTAAGCAACACTAATATGATTAGAGTTTAAGAATAATTTAAAATATTGATCTATTTGTGTTTGATAAGCTGAATCTCTTGAAGAAATACTTTCAAACTCAATTGATATCTTGAATTATAGTAAATACTATAGATGACAATAAGAAGGAAAAAATTTGATGAATGAAGAAAATAAATTTAACATATCAAATTACATCGAAATCTTATCATAATATAACTTTAATTTGATTATGAGATACAAAATTCAATAAGAAGAAGAATTAATTCAGTTGTATCAAGAGTAAACAAGGAATGAAACTAAAATAATTTGGCATATAATAAGGGGGAGGAAATTTTGAATAAAAATTAAACTCGATTATAATATTAAGGGAGAGCTTAATGTTTTTAGATTGTTAAAAAAAAAATATTAATTTTATTGATTACCTCCTTTTGAGTTATCCTTTTTGATGTTGTCAAAAAAGAGAAGAGTTATTATTAAGAATATACTTAAGCTTAACTAGAATGAAATATATTTTTATTATTTAGTGGTTACATCCCTCTTAAATGTATAATTCTGAAGAAACTCACTATATATTATTTTGCATACTCAAAAGTTTTGTCATCATCAAAAAGGGAGAGATTATTAATCTAAAGATTGATTTTGATGATGACAAAGAATTTTAAATATAAGTTATGAAGTCTGACTTTGTTTTGAGGATGTGTAGTTTAAACTCCAAGTGCTCACCTTATTCTAAATGATTGTTATCAATTTAATGGAGTACCACTACTCAAGAGATCATTGAAGAAAATCTATACTTGACACGTCTTAAAAAGAAAGGTTAATAAGAATTAAATCAAGTTTAGAAGGCAAGTCTAACCTAAAAATAAAATTAGAGAAGAAAAGCTGCTAAAAACATCATGGCACATTTGGCACACAATTTGAGTTGACTAAGTGAAAGTTTTAGTCGACTAAGTATCAATAACAGAAAGCCAAGTTTCAGGATTCAAGAGACTTAGTTGACTCAGTCTGAAGGTTAGTCAACTCAGTCTTAAAGGATAGTAAAAGATAGAAAGCATAGAAAAATCAGAATTTAGAACTTAGGAAACTTAGTCGACTCAATCTTAGAGAACAGTAGTGGAGTAGAAAGGTAGATTTTCAAGCTTTGTCCACTTAGTAAACTAAGTCAGATTGAGTAGACTTAGACTTAGTTGACTTAGAGAAATTTAGTCGACTAAATTCACTATAATGGCTAGTTTTGTAGATTTATAGCCTTTTTGTCCCATATGCTCCTCCAAAAACCGCCAAAGCTGAGGTCACCATTTGAACTCGAAATTGGGTTCTCTCTCTTGAGAATCTCATTCTGGAGAACCACCATACTGACCTCATCCATCTTGATGGTGCTCTTTTCTACTAGAAAAGTAGTCACCAAGAATTCATATGAAGAGAAAAGCGTTGCTAGCAAGATCAACACCCTGGTCTTATCCTCAACCTTCTTACCTACACTAAGAAGATCGATGAGAATCTTTTGAAAGTTGCTAAGATGCTTCTGCACACTCTATCCTTCAGTCATCCATAGTTGATAGAACTACCTCCAAAGAAAGAGGATGTCGAGAGGAACTTCGTCATGTACAACTTCTCGAGCTTTGACCACAACACCATCGAAGAAGTCTCACTAAGTATATGGATCACCACCTCATCTATTAGGTACATGCAGATGGTACTCATCGATTGCATCTATAGCCACTTCCAACTTCTCTCCTCTATAGTGTCTGGCTTTTTTACATTCAAGAGAACATTGATCAATCCATGTTGGATGACCATGTCCTATCCCCTTGCTTGCTACAAGGAGAAATTGCTTGTTCCATCAAATAGACTGATCTCGACCCTAATTATGCTTGTCTTCTCCATCTTCTTTGATCTCGATTAACACTATCACGATTTGGGCAACCACATGTGCTGGTATCGTCTGGCTTTAATACTAATTATTAGAAAATCAACTTGCTCTAATGTTAATTATTAGGATATCAACTTACTCTGGTACCGATTATTGTGGAAGTCTGGCCAGGATGCCATAACATCAGAATTTTCTTGATACCACTTGTGTTGTACTCAATCACGTGTAGATACTTCAAGATAAAGATACAAGAATAAAAGATAAGAGAGTACACAATCAAGCATGCATGGATTAGACTAAGGCCTACCACCATAAAGCGTGCAAACCTCACTATTAGAGAAAGAAAAATAAATAATACAAGAGAAACTTATGACTCAACTCTTGTACAAGAGTCTCTTAGTAAGAAGCCCCAAAATACTCATAAAAGCTATATAAAATCTTTTAAAAGCCTTTCAGCACCTTCAAGATGTCACCAGCTTTTTGATGCAATAAATAGTTCATCAATCAAAGTTATATAGACTCTAAATTTCTAAAAATAATATTTCAGTAGAAAACTTAGTCCAAAACATACGCAAGATTAGTTTCTGACAATCCGACCACAATCGGCTATCTCCTGCACCATCGAATCATGCACACCGCTCCTAATCAAGTCTGGATTGCTCCTCAGCCATCCGATCATGATCGGCTTGCATTTGAGCCATCAGATCGCAACAAAATCACACAAAACTGAAGGGAATTAATATTGGTCCACCATGGACCACACGAATCAAATGGGAAATGGCCACCCAGTCCATGTTGTGTGTATGGACCGCATGATGGCATCTACTAGGCTTGCCATGCCGACGTAGCCTGCACACCCATGCTCGTGCACCTAGGCTAGCCCAACACACGACTGGCCCAGCATTCCACATACTGCTGGGTCGAGCCAACACCACTACATGCTTGCACCGACTTATGGGCCCCTCCTACAGGCCCGTAGGCTATGCCACCTCGCTCTGATGCTCCCTCGTGCATATCTTTTTTGCTTGGACTCCATTTGGACTGTTCTTGATCTCGTTGAACTCCTTTCACTGACTTAGATCTTGTACTAGGCTTATTATAGATCGAATCTCAAGGCATTTTTTTTAACAACTCAATGACCAAATCATGTGTGTTATATTATGCTGGCAATAATGAATGATGAGTTCGCACGAAGGTTTGAGAATGCTTAGCCAGAGGATATGCCTTAAATGATGAACGAGTTCTTTGGCACTTTTAATGATGTTGAGAGGTACAAGACTAGTTGTGCTATCTTTAATACCAAGATGAGGGATGCGACATCAATCACTAATCATGTATTATACATGATCGAGTTGATTGAGCGCCTGAGAAAGCTTGATTTTTTCTTGCATAAATAGCTTGGAAAAGATGCCATACTAAACTCTTTGTTGAAATCATACCTTTCATTTGTTAGATGTGTGCCCTAGAAGCCAGATTAGCTGACACTTGTAATATACTTCTAAGAGTAATTTTATAATTTTAAATATAAATTATAAAAGGGGTTGTTTTCTATCACAATGTGTATTTAAAGCATCTATGATACATCCTTTGAGTTAATGGTAATAATAATTCATATTTTCAAGAGTTGAAAATTTAGGACATGAATTTTTATAATTAACTCATAAACTGCTCCTGATCGTAGGATCATCATGAGGATGGTGATCGATCTGAAAGGTTGGTGTACGATCGCTTTCTTAGGATAGATATGCCTTGAAACTATGGTGTGGAGACACCAGAGTGAGAGTATAGATACTCGTTAGAGAACAAGGGTACTGAACGTGACCACCTCGAGCAATCATAAGAAAGTCTACCTTTTCATCGATAACTGGCTTGATGCTGCAATAGGTGTGTCTGGTTCTTTGACCTGAGGTGCATCGATAGTTCACCTTGAGGGTGTCATAGTTTGACTACACCATAACTCGATCTCCTAGCCATTCAGAATCCTGAGGTGTATGTTGGCTATAGCATGTTCATTGTAGGAAATGGATTGCACCAATAAGGGATCTATTTACCTTGGTAGATGAGGAGTAGCCCTATGATAATCATGAGATTGAGTCCATAAGCCCATGGCCATGGTAGAGTGAAGATGATAGAAAGAGTTTCTATTACTATTTCACATTGGACTCGAATCGAATGATTAATTTATATGACGGACATTGGGTTTGACGAGTTCACCTTAACCCTAATCCTATCGGAGCTCAAGATAGAAGAACCCAATCACACAAGTAATTACACTGAGAGGTTCATTTTCAATTCTGATGGGCTACCACCATATATTTCTAGGTATCATTGGTAGATTTTGAGAGCAATTAGAATGATTTTGATGATTAATCATTCTAATTGTATGAATCAAAAAAGTTCTGGTCCATCGAAAGGTGTTTCGATGATGTCGATGATGAATATCACGACATATCTCATTATCATATAGAATTAAATCTAACTAGATCACACAAATAAGGGTTTGAGTTTGGATGTCATCAATTGAGCTAACCTAATTTGATTAATTTGGATAAGATCCAATCAAGTTCAAGATAATCATGCTAGCATACGATTGAGCCGGACTTTCTCCTTCTGTAAGCTTTTTGGCTCATAACAACTAAGTTAAATTTGATTTAAATTATTCTTGTATTTTGAATCAATTTATTTTCATCTAATTGGAATAAGTCCAGGTTAGATTAATTATAGAAATTAAATTCGCTCATAATCAAATTAGACAAGTGTTAAAAGTTGACCTAATTGAGAAAATTGAGGGTCACCAGATCAGAGGCTTCTTAAAAATTTTTTAGAAATATTTTTGATCTAATTTTCTAGTATGTGATAGGGAATGAGTCATACATTGGGTGTACAAAATTTTATAATTTTTGGAGGTGTCTAGACTGAGTTATGATAGAGTTTGATTTGGATCAAACTCTTGAAGAAAAAGTCCTAGGTGCAGTGGACTCTTCCTTATCTACTCATGCCACCACCTTCTAGATTGATTTTTGGCATAAAAAATAGCTAGAATCTAAAGAATTTTGTGGAGATCAGTTCCAAGAGTCTCAATTGTTGAATAAATAAGGATTTTGATCAAAGAGGGACTCTAACTTGGTGCTATGCTTTTGTATAAGAACCCTTGCACCAAGGCTCTTCACGAAAAAAAAAATTTTCATACTGAAAGACTATCACCCCTTCCATCTTCCACACCCTCTCTAATCCTCTCTCTACCCTTCTTTTAAGTGCCAAAGGTTGGAAATAAATCTGAGAATAAGATTCAATCAAATTTATGAAGAGTTCAGCATCGACGCGATGGTGTTCATGAGACAGACGTGCTGCTTTCAAAAATTCTTTTGAAGGTCTTTCAGATCAGATTATGATCTAATATTTGGAGAAAAGATTCATGAGAAGAAGACATTCAGATCCTACTAGAGTGGATACTGGTAGAGGCCAAGTGCGTGCGTGGCTCCTTCCAAAACCTTGAGATAGATCAGGATCATCACAGGATAATCAAATTACCCAAAATACAAGCTATGAAATTAATTAAATTTAATTTTTTTTTAATCTTAATATTAGATATTAAAGGATTAAATTTGAGATATCTCAGATCTAATTATAATCTTAGAAGAAAAATTTTTAAAATATTCCTTCAGATCTAATCAGATCTGAATGATCCTATGCTGGAAAATAGGATTTTTCCTTCAACTGGTATTAGAGCCGTGTTAGTAGTTCTTCAGATCTCCCTTAGATCTGATTGTATATTTATTTATGATCTAATATTAAAAAATTTTAGATATCACATCAGATATGATTAGATTTGAAATTAAAAAATTAAAAAATAAATCATTTAGATCTAAATGTATGAGATGCATGACTAGACTAGGTATAGAATAGTTCTTTGTGTAGTCTAGTATGATCATGTATTTAATTTAACTAAATATAATTTTAGATCTATTTTATTTTTATTTTTATGATATTTTAATTATTGTAATCAGATCTAAAATAAAAAATAGAATTTTTAATTTTTATTTTATTTCATATAAGATATAAAAGATGCATGCTTAAACTATTAATAGAATAAGTCTATAAGATGTCTAGAATAGTTTTAATTTTGATATGATCAAATTTAAAATTTTATCTTTTAGATTTAATATGTGATATTTTAGATCTGAAAGTATGCATATTGATGATACATAAGATGTATGCAAGACATGTATTAGTTAGATCTTTTTATATGTGATATATAATCTAACTAGTTTTGTAGTAGAAAATTATATTTTTGATTAAGGAGTTTTTGATAGCCATCCAGTCATAAGAACAAAGTAGAGTTTAAAGGCCCTTAGCTTCCATTCGATTGGGTGTTCTTATGACGTGTAGGGGTGCTGCGCAATCGTCCTTAATCAAAAATTAGAACTTATTTTTCTACAAAATCCTAGATTTTGAAATCCTAGGATTTTTATTATATATTTTGTTCATAAACCCAAAGCTTAATTAAGAATTAAGATTATGAAATTAATTAGATTTAAAAATTATAAATTTTTAGATCTAAGATATATTCATAAAATTAGGTTTGGATTTGGATAGCTCAATTAGGTCTAGCGGTTGATCAAATCGAATCAAGAGTTGGTTAGGTGAGATCAAAGAAAGTTTAGATTTGACCAACCTAATAGGATTAAGTCTGGGTCAAGATCGAATCATATTAAGATGTGACTCGATTAAGTTAAGACTTAATTTGGCTCTATGGTTTGAGCCTAGCTTGTAGGCTAACCCAATTGGTTCTAATTTAATAATTTGGTGTCTAAGGTAAGTCTGGCAAAATACGATCGACTGATTTTTAACTGGGAGCTTCTCGATCTGAATGTGATCTTATCGAGTTAATGGTATATCCCTTACACTAGTCTCACTTACCTGGCCATTTATGTCAATCCAGTTCTAATTTAAGGTGGCTAACAATTCAAGCTAACCCATGCCACTAAGTCAGTCATAATTGTTATGACTAAGTCAAGTCAAATTTAAAAAGGCCTAAATTAAATCTTTCTAAGAAAATATTAAGTCTAAGATCTTCTACCAATATAGATGTGCGGATCCTTCCCAGGATTGATTGTTCTCAGCCAAATACAATGGTTCAGTTGCACCAAAAAGATGCAACCATATCTATTAGGCATTGGATGCTACGGGTTGGAGGATGGGTTGGGCTCAATATTTTAGATACGGTCAGGGACCCAATCAAAAATTGAATCTGTGCAAATGGTGGGTTTAACTAAAGTAAGAAATAGATCAATATTCTAGACATGGTGAGATTCATGAATTAGAGATCAGATTTGGATGCATCATGATTAGAGAATCATTGGAGAAGAGTTGTCCACTCATCGATTGATCCATCATCAATAATTGTTAGGTGAGGTGGTGAGTCTGTTGGTGGGATCGCACCATTCTCTAAAAATCAATAATCATGAAGATTTTCATATCTCTACCAAAGAAGTATAGGGATCTGAGTAAATAGTAAAAGTATAATTTATTTAAAAATAAAATATCTAAATAAATTGGTTAAGTCTAATTATAAAATCTAACTAGAAACTTTGACTCTCTAAAGAAAAATGTCTACGTCCAACCCATTAGCCCATATCCTAGACACCAATAGATTGACTGAATCCAACTATAAGGATTGGCTCTAGAACTTCAAAATTATTTTGAATTTTGAGAAATTGACTCATGTGTTGGAACAGGATCCTCCCACTTTACTAGCCCGTCGATCCACTAATCAGAGAGCATCTTTTGAGAAGTGGATGGATGAAGATAACAAAGCTGAGTATTACATGTTGGGATTGATGTCTGATGAGCTCGAGTGCCAACATGAAGATATTAAGACTAGCCATCAAATATTGGCTCACCTACAAGAGTTATTTGGTGAACAGAGACACGTAGCCAAATATCAAGTCACTAAGAGACTATTTAAGGCTCAGATGCATGATGGATGGTCAGTCTAAGATCATTATCTGATGATGATCAAGGACTTAGAAGAGCTTGAGAAGCTCAGTGTCAAGTTAGATCAAGATCTACAGATTGACATAATTCTGTAATCTTTGACTAATGCGATAGACAGTTCATCATGAACTACCATATGCATAAACTTCATAATATCTTGGCTAAGATCATGAATATATTGGTTATTACTGAGCTTTTTATGAAAGGTTCTAAAGGCTCAGTACTTACTGTGGAGCAAACTTCTTCCAAGAGAAAGTCTTTTGGGAAGAAGAAGAAGTCCGTGAAGAAGCAGAAGGTGGATGGTGGGAAGAAGAAGAAGGAAGAGCCGAAGAAGAAGTCGGTTGACAAAGAAAAATATTTTCATTACAATACTGATAGCCATTAGAAGTGGAACTATCCTCTTTATCTGGCTAGCTTGAAGGAGAAGAAGGAGGCAGGTCCTTCTAAAGGTTTGCTCGTTATAGAATCTAATCTTATGGTTTCTTCAGCATCTAGTTGGGTGCTTAACTCTAGATCTAGTGCTCACTTGTGCACTTCCATGCAAGATCTTGAGGATAGTAGGAAGCTAAAGGATGGTGAGATGATCCTACACGTCAAAAATGATGTAAGAGTTGCTGCTATAGCCGTGGGACCCTATCCTCTGCGATTACTGTTAGGATTAGACTTAGTACTTAGGAACTATTTTTATGTGCCTGCAGCAAGCAAAAAATTGATTTCTATTTCATATTTAATACAGGAAGGCAATGTAATTAGTTTTCTTAAGGACCATTATGATATTCTTTATGAAAGAAATAAAATTACAAGTGGTTTTCTTATAAATGGTCTCTATCAGTTACATATTGATATTTTTGTTTCTAATATCGAGCAAAACATGAATGCCATAGGATCAAAGCGACCTAAGGATACTCTAAATGATAGGTATCTTTGGCACCTTAGGCTAGGTCATATAGCTGAAGACAGGGTTAACAAATTGGAGAATTTTGGACTATTGAGTCCGTAGACTTTCGAGTCATATCTAATTTGTGAATCATGCCTTCATGGCAAAATGACCAAGCTTCCTTTTATGGGATATGGGGAAAGGGCCACAGACCTGCTTGCCCTAGTACATACTGATGTATGCAGCCCATTTGATATACCAGTCATGAGCAATTATGTCTACTTCATTACCTTTATCGATGATTTATCTCGGTACGGATATGTGTATTTGATGCGACACAAGTCTGAAGCTTTTGAAAAGTTCAAAAAATTTAGACTTGAAGTAGAAAAATATATAGAAAAATCCATTAAGATTCTTTGATTAGATGAGGAGGCGAATACCTTAGTCAAAAATTTTTAGACTATCTTAAAAATAATGGCATAGTCTCTCAATGGACTCCACTTAGAATGCCTCAACTCAATGAGGTTTTAGAATGGAGAAACCAGATCCTATTAGATATGGTTCGATCCATGATGAGTTTTACAGATCTTCCTAAGTTTCTTTGAGGATATAGTTTGTTGACCGCTATATATCTACTGAGTAGGGTTCTATCTAAAATCGTTCCTACCATACCGTATGAGATATGGCATGATAAGAAATCAAGTTTGAGTCATCTCAGAATTTGGGATTGTCCAGCCCATGTCAAGAGACAACTGGCGGACAAATTATGGTCTATGACCTTTAGAGCTCGATTTATTAGATATCCTAAAGAGTCGTTAGGATGTTATTTCTATCTTTCAAAAGATTACAATGTGATTGTGAGTCCACACACCATCTTTCTTGAAAAATAGTTTATTTAAGATGGTGGCATCAAAAGATAGATTAGGCTCGAGGAGAAAGTCTCTCAAGAGTCAGGAGCCAAGGAACTGATGGAACCCAATCAGTTTGAGCCAATCCAATCACTACCTCATCCACATCATAGATAAAAAAGGATTTCTCATCCTCCTGAAAGGTACTTAGGTACTATTTCAGAGGACATATAGAAAATATTCCTCATGGAAAATGGGGTTCATGGTGATGATCCCAAAATCTATGACGAGATGATATCAGATATGGACTCCGAGAAATGGTTACAAGCAATGAAGTCAGAGTTTGACTCAATGCACTTGAACTAAGTCTGGACCTTGGTAGATCTACTTGAAGGTATAGTACCTACTGGGTGTAAATGGATCTTTCAGAAAAGGATAGATACCAATGGGAATGTAGAGTCATTCAGAGCAAGGCTCATAGCAAAAGGGTATAGTCAGCACGATGGCATTGACTATCAGGATACTTTTTCGCTAGTAGCCATGCTCAAATAAATCCACACATTGCTTGCTATTGCAGCCTATTTTGATTATGAAATATGGTAGATGGACGTAAAAACTATTATCATCCATAATATTTTAGGCATCACCTAGCTCTGATACCAAATTGTAAACCCATGATATCGCTCGAACGCTAATCATCCTTGACATCACAAGCACCGATATCATGTTGCGAAAGCTTCTAATCTTTAGCATAGACCTGAACAAACCTATGATGTTCTCTATGGGTAGCACACCACCAATCCTCCACCTGGATCTGTGATGGGGCGCCTCCCTCCTTGGTATTGAGGGAGATGCCCCCCTTCTCTAGGCCTTCTTCAAGAATCCTAGGGTGGCAACTCTAGAGAGAAGAGAAGAAAAGAGATGAGGAAGAAAAGGTCTATATTCCACATCATAATGAAATCTTAATATAACCTATGTATTTATATATAGCCATTAGGTCTGACCAAAATACTCCTCAGCTAACCCAATACATGAAAGCACTCACCGAGCCCATGTACATCCATATCTTCCATGCTCTCATCCTCTGGATCTAGACCCAACCCATACATGAATTAGCCCCCTTAAGATCTCTCAAACCAGGCCTTCAGATCCCTAGGATCATCCCAGACTCTAGCCCAAAACAGACCCTTATGTAACTCTGCTCGTGCACTGAGCCAACTCAGTCTCAACACTGAGCCGGCTAAGTTCACTGGGTCAGCTCAGTCTGAAATTGAGCCAGCCTAGTCCTGTGCCATGCCAGCAGTTCCGAACGTGTAGCACTTTATTTTATGTGTGCTCTGAGACTAAGCCAACCCAATTTTGGACTAAGCTGACAAATCTATAGAAAATCTTCTTTCTATAGTCTTGATTCCTCGACTTTGATTTCTTGCTTCACCTTGTGTCCCAGATCTCCAAAGCACCAACCAAGCCCCTGGAATCTCCAGAGCCAACCCTCTGACTCCTCCCGTGGCCTTCCAAGGCTTAGAAGTACCATAAATCCTCATAATCTCCACCTTGGTGCTCCAAGCCTTGGCAAATCTCTCGACAATGACCTCCTACATGTTTCCACTTTCCCTGCACACTTGATAGCCCCTTGTGCAAACATCACCTCTGCCAATCCTCTTCAGCTATTCTGTACCCTTGAGGTCTTTGGGATGATCGCCTCCACTACTGAAGACCTTGGCTTGCACCTCTACACCATTCTAAAATTGTAGAATCCCTTCTACTTAGCAGCTGCATCATTTTTTCTGAACTTTTCTGGAGAACCCGCAACGTTCCTGTACCGGCACTCGCTGCAAACCCTGACATGGTTTCCTCAGAACTATGCCTATCCTCCTACACATGCTGCTCCACCTGAAACTATGCATCATCGATGCTGGTGCTAGGATATCGATCCTCCTGCACCCCTCTGCTCTGAACTCATGTCAAATTTCTCTCCGATTGTGAAGCCACCTCTCTAAAGCTTCACCTATATCAGAAGTCCACCTGATGCTGTAGAATCTGACTCTATCATCGAGTCCCTCAAGACCAATAATCCAACACTGCACTATTGGGCCTGCCACTACACCTCGAACACCGTCGCTGCCCCTTCGAATCCTTCGCGCTCCGTAGATCCCTTCAAAGCCATTTTGGATACCTCTGCAACCTGCGGACACCTTCAAAACTCAAGAGTTCATCCAACTCTTCTGAATCTAGCAACTGAACCCTAGGGAATTTCACCCTAGTCCTTCTCTTCTATTCCTAACCAGCCATCGCTTGAGTTGCACCCAGAGAACCATCCTCCACCTGAACCATGACTCTTCCTAGTGCCCTTACAGAAGAAACCTGATCTATAATACTTTCGACTATCTGAGACCTCCTAATGCTCTCTGAGACATCCTAGCTCTCCTTAAGACCTGTACCTGAACTTTCTGAGATACCACTAACACTCTCTGCTGAGATACACTCTTCAACTGTTGCACCATCGTGCCTCTCTCAGCCCCTGTGCCTCCAAGATAGCACTCCTGTAGCAGTCCAATGCTCCTTAACTTGTCTCTACACCACTCTATAGCTGTCCAGTCCTGATCTACTGGACCTCCATGGATCATCCATCTTCATCACTCTCAAGACTTCATAAATCCATACTCTGATTGAATCGTTGAATACATCTCCGACTACTTCCCCGCCTTTCAGACACTGAAGGACATATAATCGCTTCTTCAGCCTTCCTTCGACCATTACCTCTTGGAAAACCTCTCTTCAACGGTCCCACACTGCCCATCTTCCTAAAGAATCTTGATGTTCTCTGTTGAGATAACTCCCTCGGCTATTGCATCATTTAGCCTCTCTCAGCCCTGCATCTTCAGAAAAATGCTACTGCAGCACTCCAGCACTCCTTGCCTATCACATAACCATCATACACCCCAACCATTCCACCAAGACCGATTAGCAAATCATACACCAAATCCTTTCATCCTAAAATAGTTCCTTTCTGTTAATCCTCTCAACCTCCACCTTCAACTCACTGTTTTCGATTGGCCAAACCACAGCAACAATAAGGTAGATTTGAGACATACCATAGAATCCTTATGCAGATTTTTGATTTCACCTTCTATGATTTCTCCTTCCCTTTCATGCACCATCAGGCTCTAAAATTTAGCTCTGATACCATATTGTCGTCCATAACATTCCAAGCATCACCTAGCTCTGATACCAAATTATAGACCCATGATATCGTTCGAACGTCAATCATTCTTGACATTACAAGCATCGATATTATGTTGCAAAAGCTCCTGATCTTTAGCACAGACCTGAAGAAATCTGTGACATTCTCTATGGGCAGCACACCACCGATCCTCCACCTGGATCTATGATGGGGCACCTCCCTCCTTAGGCTTGAGGAACATGCCCCCCTTCTCTCGGCCTTCTTCAAGAACCCTAAGGCGACAACTTTAGAGAGAAGAGAAGAAGAGTGTTGAGGGAGAAAAGATCTAAATTCCACACCATAATGAAACCCTAATACAACCTATGTATTTATACATAGCCATTAGGCCTGACCAAAAAACTTTTCGGCTAACCCAATACATGAAAGCACTTACCGAGCTCATGTACACCCATGTCTCCCATGCTCTCATCCTCTAGATCTAGACCCGACCCATACATGAATTAGACCACTTAAGACCTCTCAAACTAGGCCTTAAGACCCTTAGGATCATCTCAGATCCTAGCCCAAAACAAACCCTCACGTAACTCTACCCGTGCACTGAGCCAACTCAGTCTTAGCATTGAGGCAGCTAAGTTCCACTGGGTTGGCTCAATCTAAAACTGAGCTGGCCTAGTCGTGTGATGTGCCAGTAGTTTTGAACATGCAGCACTCTACTTTTCCTATGCTCTGAGACTTAGCCAATCCAATTTTGGACTGAGCCAGCTAACTTACAGAAAATCTCCTTTCTACAGTCTTGATTCTCCAACTTTGGTTCCTTGCTTCATCTTGTGTTCTAGATCTTCGAAGCACTAACTAAGCCCTTGAAATCTTCGGAGCCGACCCCCTGACTTGACTCGTGGCCTTCCAAAGCTTGGGAGCACCATAAATCCTCATAAAAATGACATTCTTAAATGAATATCTTGAGGAAAATATCTATATGAAACAGCCATTGGGTTTCACATCCAATGATACTGATCACAAGGTCTGCAAGTTGCAAAGATCCATATATGGACTTAAGCAAGCATCTCAGAGCTGGAATGCTCATTTCAATGATGTGATCAAATCATTTGGATTCATCAAGAATAAGGAGAAACTATGTGTATTCAAAAAGATCAGTGGAAGCACTATCATCTTTCTCGTATTGTACGTGGATGACATCCTCCTAATTGCGAATGATATTTCCATGTTGACTATAGTCAAAATATGATTGTCTAAAGAATTCTCCATGAATGATCTAGGAGAAGCATCCTTTATTCTAGGAATTAAGGTCTATAGAGATCGACCACATAGGATGCTGGGTTTCTCACAAAAGATGTACATAGAAGAGGTGCTAAAGAGGTTTAGCATGGAAAACTCCAAGAGGAGTTTAGTATCCTTTAGATATGGCATTCATCTCTCCAAGAAGATGTATCCCAACACACTTGAGGAGATTGAACGCACAAGCAAGATCCCTTAAACTTCAGCAATAGGAAGCCTTATGTACGCCATACTATGTACGCAACCAGATATTGCCCATGCTATGAGTGTCACGAGTATATATCAGTCGAATCGAGGCAAAGAGCACTAGACTTCTTTGAAATGTAACCTTAAGTACCTAATAAGGACTAAGGATATGTTTCTAGTCTTTGGTAATGGAGAACTCCAGGTTTAGGGTTATATAGACTCAGATTTTATGTCCGACATAGATGATCGAAAGACGACATCAGGAAGTCTATTTATTTATAATGATGGAGCTATCAGTTGAAAGAGTTTCAAGTAGATAGTGATAGCAGATTTCACTATGAAAGCAAGGTACATTGCTACGTCAGAGGCTGCAAAGGAGGCATTATGGTATAAGAAGTTCGCCGCAGAGTTCAAAGTGATGCCATTAGATGCCGTCCCTCTGTACTGCAATAATAATGGTGCCATAGCTCTAGCTAAGGAGCCAAGATCTCACCAAAAATCCAAGCACATCGAGCAGTGATACCACCTCATCGGTGATTATCTTGAGAAGGAATACGTCGAGATCAAGAAAGTTAACACTACAGATAATGCGGCTGATCTACTGACAAAATCATTGAGCCAACAGAAGATCAAAGCCCACCTTAAGAAGACAGGACTTAGATTTATTGCTAATTGACTTTAGGTCAAGTGGGAGTTTGTTAGATGTGTACCTTAGAAGCTAGATTGGCTAACATTTATAATGCACTTCTAAGGAAAATTTTATAATTTTAACTATAAATTAATAAAAAGATTATTTTCTATCATAGTGTATATTTAAAGTGTCTGTGATATATCCTTTGAGTTAATGATAATGATAATTCATATTTTCAAGAGTTAAAAATTTAAGACATGAATTTTCATAATTAACTCATAAACTACTTCCGACCATAGGATCATCATGAGGATGGTGATCGATCTGGAAGGTTGGTGTACAATCCCTTTCTTAGGATAGATGTATCTTGAATCTATAGTGTAGAGACACCGGAGTGAGAGTATAGGTACTCGTTAGAGAACAAGGGCACTAAGCGTGACCACCTCGAGCAGTCATAAGTAAATCTACCTTCTCGTCGATGACTGGCTCGATGTTGCAATAGGTATGTCTGATTCTTTGATCTGAGGTAAATCGGTAGTTCACCTTGAGGGTGTTATAGTTTGACTACACCATAACTCAGTCTCCTAGCCATTCAGAATCTTGAGGTGAATGTTAGCTATAGTATGTTCATTATAGAAATTGAATTGCACCAATGAGGGATCTATCTACCTCGGCAGATGAGGAGTAGCCCTATGATAATCATGACATTGAGTCCATAAGCCAATGGCCATAGCAGAGTGAAGATGATAGAAAGTGTTTCTATTATGATTTCATATTGGACTCAAATCGAATGATTAATTCATATGACGGACATTGGGTTTGACGAGTTTACCTTATCCCTAATCCTATCAGAGCTCAAGAAAGAAGAATCTAATCACACAAGTAACTGCACCGAGAGGTCCATCTTTAGTTCAGATGGATTGCCACCATATACTGCTAGGTGTCACTAATGGATTTTGGGAGAAATTAAAATAATTTTAATGATAAATCATTCTAATTGTATGAATTAAAAAAGTTCTGGTCCATCGAAAGATGTTTCGATGATTTCGATGATGGAGATCGCGACATGTCTCATTACAATACAGAATTGAATCTAACTATGTCATACAAATAAGGGTTTGTACCTAGATGTCATCAATTAAACTAACCTAGTTTGATTGATTTTGATTAGATCCAATCAGGTTCAAGGTAATCGTGCAAGCACACGATTGAGCCTAACTTTCTCCCTCTGTAATCTTTCTGATTCATCGCAACTGAGTCAAATTTGATTTGACTCATTCTTATATTTTGAATAGATTTATTTTCATCTGATTGGAATAAGTTTAGGTCAGATTAATTGTAGAAATTAAATCCATTCATCATCAAATTGGACTAGGGTCAAAATTTGACCTAATAAAGAGAATTGAGGGTCACCTAATTAGAGGCTTCTAGAAAAAATTTTGAAAATACTTTTGATCTAACTTTTGGTTATGTGATAGGGCATGAGTCATACATTGGGTGTACCAAATTCTGTGATTTTTGGAGGTATCTAGACTAAGTTATGATAGAGTTTGATTTGGATCAAACTCTTGAGGGGAGAGTCCTAGGCGTAGTGCACTCTTCCTTATCTACTCATCCCACCACCTTCCAGATTGATTTTTGGCATAAAAATTAGATAGGATCTAGAGATTTTTGTGGAGATCAGGTCCAAGGGTCCCAATGGTCAAATAAATGAGGATTTTGATCAAAGAGGGACTCTAACTTGATGCTATGCTTTTGTATAAGAACCCTTGCACTAAGGCTCTTCATGAAAAAAATAATTTTCATACCCAAAGGCTATTGCCCCTTCCATCTTCCATGCCCTCGCTGATCTTTTCTCTCCCCTTCTTCTAGGTGCTAAAGTTAGAAAATAAATTTGAGAAGAAGATCCAACCAAATTTATGAAGAGTTCAGCATCTATGCGATGATGTTCGTGAGATGGACATGCTGCTTTCAGAAATTCTTTTGAAGGACTTTCAGATCAGATTCAGATCTGATATTTAGAAAAAAGATTTACGAGGAGAAGACATCCAGATCCTACTTGAGTGAATATCGGTAGAGGCCAGGTGCATGTGTGGCTCCTTCTAAAACCTCAGGACAGATCCGGATCATCATAGGATAATCTGATTATACAAAATACAAGATATAAAATTAATTAGATTAATTTTATTTTTAATCTTAAAATCTGATCTTAAAGGATCAGATTCAACATGTCTCAAATCTAATTATGATCTTAGAAGAAAAATTTTTAAAATATTTCTTCAGATCTAGTCAGATCTGAACGATCCTATGTCAAAAAATAAGATTTTTCCTTCACTATTCCTCTCTCATTATAGAATGACAAAGCATGCATTAGATGTATGCTCTAGAAGCCAAATTGGCTAATACTTGTAATATATTTTAGGAGCATAATTATAATTTTGACTTATTATTAATAAAATTAGATTATTCTTCCAGTTATATTTGTGTATTAAGTATCTGTGATTCATCCATTGGGTCAACAAGTATAATAACACATTCTCAAGAGTTGAGAATTTGAGACATGTGCCATCATAATTAACTCACAAACTACTTCCGATCATAGGATCATCATGAAGATAGTGATTGATCTAAAAAATTGGTATACGATCGCTTTCTTAGGATAGATGAGTCTTGAATCTATGGTGTAGAGATATCAGAGTGAAAGTATAGGTGCTTATTAAGAATTAGGATGAGCATGACCAACTTTGAGCAGTCATAAGGGAGTGTACCTTTTCTTCGATGACTTACTCGATGCTATAGTTGTGTGTCTAGTTTTTTGATCTGAGGTGCATTAGTAGTTCATCTTAAAGGTATTATAGTTTGACTACACCATAACTCAGCCTCCTAGGCATTTGAAACCCTGAGGTATATGTTGGCTATAGCATGCTTATTGTAGGAATTGGATCACACCAAGATGGGATCTATCAACCTTGGTAGAGGAGTAGTCCTATGGTGATCATGAGATTGAGTCCTAAAGCCCATAGCCATGGCAGTATGAAATTATAGAAAAAAGTTTCTATTAGGATTTCACATCAGACTTTAATCGATTGATTCAATCATATAATAGGTATTGGGTTTGATGAGCCAACTTTAACCTAGATCCTATCGGGACTCATGATAGAAGAACTCAATTACATGATAATTGCACCAAGAGATTCTTTATTAGTTCTAATGGGTTGCCACCATATACTGCGAGATATCACTGGTGGATTATAGGACCGATTAGAATTATCTCAATGATTGATAATTCTAATTGGATGTATCAAAAATAGTTTTGGTCCATTGAAAGATGTTTCAATGATGTCGATGATGGAGATCACGACATATCCCATTATCATATAGAATTGAATCTATTGGGTCACACGAACAGGGGTTTAGGTCTGGATGTCATTAATTGGACTCATGTAGTTCGATTGATTTGGATTTGATCAAATTAGGTTCAAGAAAATTATGCTAGCACATGATTGGATCCAACTTTCTCTTGCAATATATTTTCTGATTAGTTTGGACTTAATCAAATTAGATTTAGCTTGTCTAGAAGTCTTGTATGGGTTTATCTTAAGCTGACTGGACCTTATCCTGATTAGATCAGCCCTTGTCCATATCTCCCTTGAAGAGGATTAGGATAAGGGGGCACTAAGAGTTAGCGCCCCCCTATGACTTGTTCATGCATGCAAGAAAGAAAGGAAGTGGCGCATGGCCCCTAGAAATTCTCTACGGGCACGTGCCTCTAGATACCTTCCTAGATAGAGAACCCTAAGGGCACATACCCTGTTCCTTCCTTGGCATGCACCCACTAGAGGATAAGGATAGAAGGTTTGTTTAAAATAGTTTGAAGAAGTCAAACTAGAGTTGGAAATTGTTCAAACTCAAAGATAATTTTATCTATGCACCACATCACCTTATCTGATAAGGTGGCTCATGCTTGGTTCTATTTTGTGCGACAAAATAGAGAAAAATTTTGATGAAGCATGCCAAACATGAGTAGAGAGTCCTACTTCTAAAAGTTTGACCCATTTAAAGTTTAGAAGCCCTAGCACTCTAGGTATTTGGTTTGTCTATAAATAGGAGACCAGACCAGAGTATTTGGCCATTCCATTCACTTATGGCAAAGCCCTACTCTTCTCCATGCCTTCTCTTCCTCCTCTAGTTTATCTCTCCCATGCCCAAGAGTTGAGCTGATCCTTGCTTCAAGAGTTGAAGGTGCTATCCACCCAAGTCAAAGATGAAGGAGATCTTGATCGTGTGTCGATCTGATGGCTACCAATGATTGGATTGAAGGTACAATAAGGAGATCAGATCTAATTTTGAAAATTAGATCAAGAAGGAGAAGACCTCTAAATTTGACCCGAGTGGATATTGATAGAGATTGGACGCATGTGCGGCTAGAGACGAACCTCATATCAGCTTCAAATCATCATAGCGAGTAGATCGTCTACTCACAATAGGTGGTATTTTGAATACTGATTATGAGCTTTTATTTTCCTATTTATGCAATCAGATCTAAGAACCCTTAGATCTGATCAAATCAAGTTAAAAATTTTTAAAATTCCACTGCTTAATTCAGATCTGATCAGGCCAATCTAGAAGAACCTTCAGCCTGCAATCAACTACAATAGCTTGCTATTGTTATACAACTTTAAGAAGGATCACCAGCTTCACAAGGAGTTGGTGAATGTAGTGGGAGGTTCTTCTTCTGCATGACCTTTTAAGAAAAGAAAAAAGAACAAGAAGAGGAAAAATAAGAAGGTGCAACAACATGCTACGACATCTATGCCCGATCAAATCGAGAAGCCCAAGTCCGACCAAAGTTATGTAGGATGCTTCTACTATAACAAGTAAGGGCAATGAAAGAGGAATTATCTTTAGTACATTGCCTCCCTAAATATATATAGGCCAAAGAAGAAGCAAGCTATTGTTGGGCAAGGTAATTATTTGATAATATCTTACAACCTTTCTATATATGATACTACTACTTGGGTATTAGATATCAAAAGTTTGTTTAATATTTTCCATTTATTATAGAGTTTACAGGTCAGTAGAAGATTTGAAGAAGATGAAAGATTCTTTATATTGGAGATGGAAGACTAGTTCCAATTCTAGCTTTAACGATCATTAAACTTGTATTCAAATCTCATGTAGTAGTCCTTAGTAATTGTCACTTTTGTCCTAGTTTCTTATTGAATATAATTTCTGTAGGCCTTTTGGCCAAAAATAGTTATCAAAAAAGAAAAACTTATGTAATATCATTTTGAATGATGTTACTGCATTTAATGGATAATTGAGCAATATAATTTATATATTATCACAGCCTATTAATATGTTCTACTCGTCCGGTAAATGTCTTAGGATAGATAATGTATCTGATGCCTACCTATGGTATTGTAGGCTTGGTCATATTAACAAGAATAGGATGAATAGTTTGACTCAAGAGAAAATCATCAAAGTCTAAGATTTTGAATAATTGTCCATCTATGAGTCTTATCTCTTTGGAAAGATGACCAAGTTACCTTTTACTAGGAAAGGTAAATGAGCTGGTGAGCTTCTAGTTCTAATACATACTGATATATGTGGACTTATGAGCACCAGTGCTAGAAGTGGATATCAGTATTTTATTATATTCATTGATGATCTATCTGGATATGGGTACGTCTACTTGATGAAACATAGGTTTGAGTCATTCGAAATGTTCAAATAATTTCATAATAAAGTAGAGAAACAAACTGGAAAGAGTATAAAAACTCTTCAATCGAACCGAGGATGTCAATTTTTGGATATATCTAGAAGAGAATGAAATTCTCTTGCAATGAATTTCTCTTAGGATACCATAATACAGTGGTGTATCAGAAAGGAGAAATCGAATATTGTTATACATGGTTAATTTTATGATGGGCTTTGTCTATCTACCTATCTTCTTTTGGGAATATGCACTCGAATTGGCATGTTATATTCTTAATAGCTTTTCGAGTAAGTTTGTAGCTAAAATGTTATATGAGATATAGATAGGGCATAAGCTTGTACTCTCACACCTTAGGATTTGGAGGTGTCTGGCTTATATCAAACATTTAATGACGAACAAGCTCAGACCAAGGTCTGACAAATGTATTTTTATTTGGTATCCAAAAGAAATCATAGGATATTATTTCTACCTTGCTAATGAACAAAGGGTGTTCATCAACCTTAAAACAGTCTTTTTAGAAAAGAAGTTTTTTAGAGAAGGAGCTAATGTCTATAAGGTTGAACTTGAGAAAATTCGATAGGTAGAAGTACCGACACAATCAAGTGAACCTGTAGAACTAGATTTGATTAGATCAAATCTAGAGCCCAATGAATCTACACACTTAAGGCAGTCTAGTAGAGTATCGCATCAACTAGACAGATACTATGATTTTTTGATTTGGGATGGTGATCTTGGTGAGCTCAATGAGAACAATGAGGATCTGATCACCTGCATGGATGCAATGTAGAGATCCAACTTTGATAAGTTGCTTGAAGCCATGAAATCTAAAATGGAGTCTAAGAAGGTCAATGATGTATGGATATTAGTTGATCCAACTGAAGGGATAAAATCTATACGGTGTAAGTTGGTCTTTAGAAAGAAAAGGGGTATAGACAGAAAGATGGAGATCTACAAAGCTCGTCTAGTTGCCAATGGGTATCATCAGCTTTATGGTATAGATAATGATGAGATGTTTTTTCCTATGGTAATACTCAAGTCCATTTGGATCATTCTTGCGATAGGAGCCCATCTAGACTCTGAAATATAGAAAATTGATATGAAGATAGCTTTTCTAAATAAAAATCTATAAGAATATGATAAAACTTGAAAGGTTCATCTCTACAAACAAGTCTAAGGTGTGCAAGCTTCAGAGATTTATTTATGGATTGAAGCGGGCATCTTGGAGTTGGAACATGCATTTTGATAAAACAGTCAGAACGTTTGGCTTTGTTAAGAACAGAGAGGAACCTTGCATGTATAAATAGGCTAATGGTTCTATGGTTATATTCCTTATGTTGTATGTGGATGATATTTTCTTAATCGAAAATGATGTCCCTGCATTACAAGGGATAAAGGTTTGGCTATCATCACAATTCTTCATGAAGAACTTGGGAGAAGTATTCTACATCCTTGGGATGAAGATCTATAGAGATAGATCTAAGAGATTACTTGGGTTGTTCCAATCCACGTATATAGATACTGTATTAAAATAGTTTAGTAAGGAGAATTCCAAAAAGATTTATCTTTCGATAGGCCATAAAATTTTCCTCTCGAAAAGGGATTGTCCGACAACACCTCAAGAGAGAAAGCATATGAGTAGGATTCCATACGCCTCAGCAGTGGGTTCTATTATGTATACCATGATATGTATGAGACCAAATATAGCATACTCTTTAGGGGTAGTGAGTAGATAACAATCTAATCTAGGGGAGAACCACTAAAAGGTGGTGAAAACCATCCTTAAGTATTTAAGAAATACTAAGAACTAGTGGCTTATTTATGATTAGTCAGATTTAAAATTTGTGGGATTTATAGTATTCAATCTAATCATGATGATAGCAAAAGTATGTTGGGATACGTTTTTATCCTTAACAATGGAGCTATCTGCTGGAAAAGTTTCAAGCAACATACTATGGCTGACTTTATATTTAGGTGGAGTGCATCGCGGCATTCGATGCTGCCAAGAAAGCTGTGTGGTTGAGAAAATTCATCATCGAGCTTGGAGTAATACCCTTCTCTGATGGTCCAGCTCTGCTCGACTATGACAGCATTGGAGCCATTACAAAGGCACTTCAGTGGATGAAACATATTTTGCATCACTATCACCTTATCCAAAAGATCGTGGATCGAGGTGATGCTGAGCTTCAAAAGATCAACAAAAAGAAGAACTTGGTCGATCCATTCACAAAAGCCCTTATGGTAAAAAAGTTTAATGATCACAAATAAGTATACGATAATGTACCGATTTGCTTTAGTCCAAGTGAGAGTCATTGAAAATTATGTTGCAATGCCTATCGCCAGTCTATTAATGGTTGAGCTTATTTATATAAATGTATATGAATTAATTATTAATAAAATATTATTTAACTTTTTTATCATAAATTTTGCACATCTTCTAATGAACTTCTGTGTTGTGATGAAGTCTTTATAACTATTTTAAATTGATAAAGAAAAATTTATTTTTTAGTTCCTAAATTTATTCACGAGCAAATAATATGCTATTATTTGAATGATAGCTATATCAAGTAATGATGGTTGTGTGCCATATACGTTGATTGTTCTTTTAACCAAGGAGTGTGGAGATGCTAGTATATCATATAGGTGAGATATAGGAGTATATCTGCACTGAATGTGACCACTCCAAAGTATTCTACTATCAACACTTGCTTTGGAGGGATATGGATATAATTGCTCCTCCGATCTGAGATCACCATAGTGACTTCCAAGCAACTCACTATGCTTTCTAATTTAGTGATAGAAAGTTTCTGGACATCATCAAATACTTGTGGAGTCGATATGTGAGTCGAGATGGGATTAACCACTCCTGGTTTTAGGAGATGTGCTGCATTGTATTTCAATGTTAGCAAAACCTTGGCTAGGGTAGTTCATATGAGGAGTTACAGGATAGATTAGGTTGAGATACATTATGGATGTACTTATCCAGTGTTGATAGTTTAACTCTTAGTCATCCTTAACACCAAGGTTAAAGGGGTGAATTATATGGTAACTATATTTTAGTAGATTCTGAATGTTGCTTCGCGTACATTTGACCTATCCAATTATCGGATATCATTACTAGATGGTTATTTCCATTGGTATAGAAAATTGTTCTTATGCTACCAACTTAGGTTTGAACCTATGGGGTCACATTCAAAAAAAATACCTATCTAATCTTATGGTTGATCGAGAGTTTTTCCAGATTGAAACTCCATGATCAAGAGTCCCAGTGGGACTCTATGAATAGGAGTTCCACTAGACTGAGATTCTATGATCAAGAATCCCACTAGATTAGAACTATATCATTATTGGAGGATTAGTTAGCAATAAGATTGCTAATTATCTCAATTTGATTGAGCAATGTTTTTCGGATCAAATCTAATTGAATTGGATTCAATTTGATTTGATCTGAGTAGGTTATGAGATGATCTAATCGCTAAGAAAAATTGGTTCCTGATTTGATCAAGACTTGAACTCGATCAATTCCTAATTTGATTAGGACTTAATTGAGTTAGTTTTAATTCTAATTAGATTAGGTTTAATCTTATCTAATTGGCTCTAATTAAATAGGATTTAATTGGAACTAAATGATTAAAAACCTGAGTCCAAAGAAGTTGGACTTCTCCCTTGTGCCATGAATTCTCTCAATGCCCATTTCTCAATGCACAAAAAGAGTTTTGTAAATGAGATAATCTCTTTCTGTAGCCCACTTGTTGCCCTAGATGGATGAGGATTAGATTGGTTTAAATTAATTTCAAAAGAGTTTTAAAATTAAACACTATCTTCTCCTTATCCACCTTGGTCGACTACCTTAAGAAGGACTTTTATTTTGTGTGACAAAATGATCTTTTTCCCCCAATCATTCTCCACACCCACACCCTTGTTTCGCCTCTTTTCTAGATGGATAGGGATAAGGACTGGTTGGACAAAGTTTAGGTTCAAAAGAATTTAAATCTAAACTAAAAGCCTAGACTTATCCTATCTCATCTAAAAAGTTGTTAGGCATCTATAAAACCCTTGGTTTTTTGTGCGCCACTTCCCTAATGTTTTTCACTATGAGAAATATGAAAGGAGGGGGCCGAACACCTCAAGGGAGCATGTGGATCTGGGTGGACTGCCATCAATTGGCGTTTGAGACTAAGAGAAGATATTGTTGTTGGAATACAGGTAGTATGCATGTTGATTTTACTATTTATATTAAACCATAGAGGAAAGAGATTTAAAAATAATTTTTAAATCTATCAAAGCATGCTGATCTAAATCAATACTCCTAAAGATCATCTAATATGCATAAATAAATTTTTGTTCAAATATGAAATTAAATATACAAAGGAAGAAAAGGATAAGGTATACTTGTCGCTTTTTCCTCCTCCATTCATCAACTTGATTGATCAGATCTCTGGGGCTCCTGTCGTAGCCACGCATGTGCCCGACTTTTGTTGGTACCCATATAGAGGTCTTTTTGATCAGAACTCCAATGTCACCAAGGTGCTATCTCTCTTGCAGACTTCATTCTTCGGTTTAGATGAATCTATTTCTCGAAATAAATTCCTACAGCTTTTACAAGACTGATTAAATCTCCAAGAAAAATCAAGAACTCTTATTTAATTTTTTTTTCTCTCTCAAAATGACCTCTCTATCTCTTAGATCAGATTTGGAAGAGGAGGTTTGTAGGTATGGAAGGGTGGAAAAAGGAAAAGGAGGGGGCGGCACAAAGTTTCTTGCGATAAGAAAAAAAATCTAATTTTTTTATGACAAAAATAGGGCACATGCACCCCCACCCCCCTCTTTTATACTTTTTGTTGCACACAAATCCCATATTCCATGCCTCTTTTATATGAGAATAGGGTTTGGAAGGATAGGGTTCAATCTCTTTTCTCATAAGAGTCCTATTCTATCAAGACAATGAGGTGGCACCTCATCAAACCCTAATGCACATGCCAAAAGGAGAGGATGTGAAAAATGACCACTCCACCCTTTTTTTGGTTAGCCAAAAAGAGAGAGAAGCCTAGAAGACCAAGGCTCTAGTGAAAGAATAGGTGCCCTACAAGTCAATCACATATGTGGTGTGATGGAACTTTTTTGTATAATCCCCAGCTCATGTAATGATATTTATTCTAATATCAATAAATTAAGTTATTTGATTCATAATTTTAGTTATATTTTTTATATTTAAAGGTTATGGTGAATCCTAAAGATTAGGGCTATGATTTTAGGGGATATGAATGAGTCATGCCTATGAGAACTAAAATCTTAAAACTCTAATCTTAAATATTTTTAGTCAAAGAAACATTGGATTGGGGGTCAATATTCTGGATAGACTAGTACATCCTATGTATACTCGATGGAGAAGATTGTGGATCTCACAAGCCATTTATGTGGAGACACTAATACAAAGAAATGGATGCTCATCAAGAAACGAGTTCACTAAATTGACTTACTGAAAAGAACATCTTATGGAACCTTACTTGTATGTCAAAAGATGGTTTTCTAAATGAAAGTTGTGTAAGTGATCCTTTGATCTGAGATCACCATGGTACCTCATGCACATAAGCCCATATTTTTTGTTCATACTCAATCATGATATTAGGTCATGAATGGGGTGTTCTGGATATGGTCAAGTATGTATGAAAGTAGTGAGTAGGTCAACAAGAAATCGATTATTCCTAGTAAGAGGAGATAACATCCTATGTATTCTTATCTATTGATAACTCAATAAGATTTTGACCAAAGCAGGATGAAGATTACATAGAATTTCTAATTATTCATTAAAGTTATCATTGATTGATGAAGAATCAACATAAATATGTGTTTGAGTTTGACATTTATCCATACTTATAAACATATTCAGGATGCAGGATGATTGAAGGATTGAATTACATGGAACTTGCCATTGAAGGATATATTTGATATTTCTACCAAATTTTACATCTTTTGGGTAGTCATGATACATTGTTAGATGTCAATCTTAACTTATAGGTTTAATTAAATTAATGATATTAATTCGATCCTCAGTAGATGATTCTTCTAATTAGTGAAATCCGGGTCAATATAAACCATAATCAATTGAGATTGAGTCCAATCAGATTATATTAAAATGCACTTGCGCCTACTACTAGCTAGATGTGAAGTCCAATGTGTCATACACATAAAGGAATTGCTCAAGAATTAATTTTAGGGTCATTGGATTCTAATTGGGTGGATAATTGACATGCTAGCACATGTTAGCTAACCTATTTCCTAGCCAAAATAATTTTGGTTTGAATTCTTACACTTTTGGATAATCAAGTTTATTTAAATCTAAAATATAGTTAGGCTAAAAGGGCTACTCATCAGATGGGTGCCACTTGGCATCATATGGACTCATTTATGAAGAGTTCTAGGTCCCTAGTTCTCTCCCTAATGTTGGCGCCATAAAATATGGCACATGAAATTATATGGCTCAAGATAGGACTAAGAATCCTTTAGGATGGGGGCATTGACCAGTGAGACCCCCCTAGGAGTCTCTCTTCTTTATGGTGCCTACCATCTTTGACTAGTCATAGGAATGTTTCTCCTAGGAAAACTATGCGAAGAGTTGCATAGTCTCAAATTAATTGGTACCTAGGAGTCCTACATGAAGCCTCTTGGTTGGTGCCTTATATAAAATTCTCTCACCTTACCCACACCATATCAAAAGAAAATTTGAAAAAAAATTCAAAATAAATTATGGAATGCCGTATATATGATGTTTCAGATGCAGAAATCACTTCTTACGTGCTTTCTAGGTGCCTCCAAATTAACCTTCTGCTTTAAGAAACTTATTTGGCCCCTTGATAACCCTTTTGGATAGCTGATAAGTGTTTGAGAAAGGATGTGATTGGTGCCCCATTAGAATCTATAAATAGGATTCAGATTAGAGGTGTCGGGTATTCCAAATCTAGAGGCTTGTCTTAATATTCTTTCTTCCTTTTTTTTAGACAAGGTTTTTGTTAAGACAAGGAGTCTTCCTCTAGACAAGATCTTAACCAATACAAGGAGTCTTCATTAGGACAAGGGATAGAAAGATTGCTTAAGAAGGATAAGAGAGAATAAAGGAAGTAATTAACAGGAGGGAAGAAGGAAGAAGCAAGGCTAAGGAATTTAGTTCAGATTCACCAAGCAAGGCTTCGAGAGGAATTACTCTTGAAGTTAATTTTTGTGTGAATTACTATTGGAGGGCGAATACATGGGTGCCTCATGAAAATATATCTTCTCCAAATTAGATTATTAAGATGATGTTTTTTAATCATATTCCTTTTGTATGTATGTGATTCAAAATCATCAAGGTTGGTCCTAGGGTTTAGGGTTTGATAGATCAAAATATTTTAAATCCATTGCTTCTGCCATGTCCATCAAACCCTACAGTGGTATCAGAGCACTCCTTGCATGGTTCAATCATATATATCAATGCTTTGAATAATGATTTAAAGAATGACATGATTGGTACATATATTTTATGCCTTATGATCATGTTAATGTATTATGTTATGTAATATGATCGTGTATTAGTTGTTATAATTTTAATTATGCAGCTTTTTGTTATGTATTAGATTACATATTACAATGCTTGTTGCACTAATTCATCATTTTGATTATAAGGTTATCTTAGTATAATCAGTACTTATCTGTTATGCTGTAAGATTGTCCTAGAATGATGAATATTTTATGTTTCACATGGCATGGCATGTAGATGCATGTTTTAATGTTTTAAAGATATGCATGAGATCTTTAAAATTCCTCTTAAAAATAATTTTAAGTTGCAGTGTTAAAGATCATAAAGCAAATCTATTCTTGATATATATTGGTCAATTGATGTCCCGGAAAGTAGTTTTGGAAAGATAAAGAGAACGTGGATTAGTAATTTGGTCCATTTCTTACCTAGCCAATTTTATTGGTGTCTAAGGCAAAAATGGAGGGCCTCCCACCTCTCTCCCACTTACCTAGCCAATTAGATTTAATTAAAATCTTAAGTTAAGAAATGCATATTGATAACACACTACATATGCCTTCCTTCATGCTAAGATGATTAGTATTTCAAGAACCATAGTTAGTTTGCAGTGCTATCCATAAGAGTTACTATAGGGACTAATATAATAATATCTTGATGCATTTTAAAATGCTTATGGTATATTTGATTTATTAACGTTGTTGTGCCATCCACAAGAGCAATATTTGAAGGAACTAGATCTAAAATTTCAGAGCCAGATCTTGAAACTTTTTCAAAATTAGGCAGCAGAAGACTAAAATAAATCATAATTTATGCATAAAAAATAGAGAATCCATAGAACTAAGATCCCATTACATGATTATAGTATAAGATTAAATTAAAAATTAAAAGTAATAGAAAGAAAAATATGTTGATCATATCAACATGCATCTACACTACATCTAATGCAGGTATGTAATAATAGATTAGATCCATATTACCTATGCAAGTTAGATATTCTAATTTGCTGATCTAGACTGAAAGATGAAGCTCCAAGTTGTACATATATCTGACCTCTAAGAGTTCTCCACACGAGCTCACGAACCCTGAACAGAAGTCTGATGCAGAAAATCAGCATAGTACGCTAGTATTATGCTGATCCTTCTTTGATGGTCGATCTGGTGCTTTGTTCTTCAAGACTTGGATACTTTAAAAAATTAGAAGAAAAGGAAGAGACTTTTGATCTAAAACAACACTCAAAAATCTCTATGAAAGAGGAGGAGAAAGGAAGAGCAAAAGACCCCTAGAAGAAGATCCTCTTCTTCTTCTCTTTTCTCTCACCTAGACATCTAGATTGGTGTCCATGAAATCCCCATGCCCCAACGGTCTCTCTCTAATTTTCACATGCCCAAGAGCCCTATCAATGGTCTAGACTCAGTGCAAAATTCAGCCTATAAAGACCTCCTTACAAAGAGATATGGAAGAGTCTTTGTTGGGTCAAATTCCTACACAAGGCAACAACATATATGGCAAGTTCTTAGGGTGCCCAACACTTGGGCACCCCCTCCTTTGTTTTAGCCATGGACCACTAGAGTAGGTGCACAAAAACTTCTCCTTTTAACCATTAAAATCAAAAGAAAAATTAGGGTGGGGTGGCACACATGTGAATAGACTAAATTTGTTGGGATTCTATCATATAGAGTCTAACAAACTTCAACAACTTTTCATCTATTGACCTGGTCCACAACTTAATGCCATATAAGAAAGAGAGGAGAGGGGTGGGCGTGCATGATGATCAGGAATAGAGGAGATTTCTCACCAAAAACAAGAGAGAAAGGGCATGGGGGTGTGGGATATAGGTGGCGCAGCAAGATGAATCCTATTCTTACTAGGATTTCATATTTGACTTGGTCAAATATGGTTTCTCAAATCAAATCAAACCAGAAGGAAATCAATCCAATTAAATTAGACCCTAACTCAATTAAAAACTTAATTAAATTAGATTTAATTTTGGCTTAATTTTTGAATCAAAATAGAAAATTGGATTGGCCCACGTCCTAGTTGAACTAGGACGAGTTGTTTCTCGTACTTATCTTATCTAATAAACCAATTGGACTTGATCCAATCAAGCCCAAACTAAACCTAGTTAAATTATATTTAATTAGACTTAATCTCAATTCTTTGACTTAATCAAATTAAGCTAATTAATAATCTAATTACTAATCGACCATTCTACAATATTTGCACTAGGTTAAACATCAATCGTATTGATTGTTTAACCTTTGAACGATTCTCAATCATTGATCAACCATCTGATCAGATCATAAACTCTAATATATGTGACCCCATATATCTGAACCTAAACTGGTAGCATAGGAATAAATTTCTATACCAGTCGAAGTGACCATCTAGTAATGGTACCCAATGGTCGGATAGGTCGATGTGTAAAACAACATCTTTAGAATCCATGTAGATATAGTTTTCGTATAATTCATCCCCTTGACCAAAATGCTTGTAGGACACGTTAGAGTTCAACTGTCAACTCTGATAAGACTGTCCACATTGTATTTTAAAATACTAAATCCATCTCATGGATTATCCTGACCAAGGTTTTGCTATATTAAAATACAGTGATACATTCTTCTCTAACTCTTGGAGTGGTCAATCCCATCTTGATCACATACTAACTTAGCATGTACTTGACTATGCCTAGAAACCTTCCATTATGAAACTAGAAATTTAGTTAGTCTGGTACTAAAGCATAGTGAGTTGCTTGCAAGCCACTAAGGTGATCTCAGGTCTAAGGGATACTTATACCAATATTCCATTAGAGAAATTCTCGATAGTAGAATGCTTTGGAGTTGGTCACATTTAGTGATGATGTACCCCTACATCTCACCTGTATGCCATACCAGTGTCTCCACACTTTTTGGTCATGAACAGTTTTAAGGACTAATCGATAAATCCTCTCTTTATTGAATCAAAATAGTCCTAAGGACTTTATCACAACAATGGAGTTTGTTAGAAGATGAAAACTTATGATGAAAAATATGAAAAGTATATTTTATTAATTAATAAATTAATTATAATTATAATGCAGCACAACTATCAATAGGCTGAAGCTTGGCTTTGGGACACATTTTCCAACAACTCCTACTTGTTCTAAAGTAACTCAGCATAGTATTTAAAATCCATCTTCAACTTGTGGTTATCGAATTCTTTTATCGTAGGGGCTTTAGTGAAGGGGTTGGTCAGGTTCTTTTTTTCATCAATCTTTTAAAGATCGACGTCATCTCGATCCACGATCTTTGAGAGCAGATGGAAGTGAAGGAACTAGATCTAGGATTTCACTGGTAGATCTTGAAACTTTTTTAAGATCTTGCAGCAAAAGACTTAAATAAATATAAAATTTATTTAAATAATCATGTAAACATCTAGATCTTAGATATATTTCATAATTAAGTCATGATATTAAATTAAAAATTAAAATTACATAAGAAAAAAAAAAGTTGATCAAATCAACCTAGATCTACACTACATCAAATGCAGGTACGAAGTTTATAGATCATATCTATTATCTAAGCAAGTTTAGATGTCCTAACTTGTTGATCTAGGCTTGAGGATGAAGTCATGAGCCGTACATGTGTCCGACCTCTAGGAGTCATCCACACGAGCCTACGATCTCTGATCTAAAGTCCGATGCAGAAAATCAGCATAGCATGCTAGTACTGTGCTGATCCTTCTTCGACGATTGATCCAATGCTTTCTTCTTCAAAATTTGAACTCTCCAAAATATGAGAAGGAAGATGAGAGTTTGTTGATCTAAGACTCTCTCAAAAAAACTCAAAAGAAAGAAGGAGAGATTGAAAATAAAATAGCCCCAGAAGAAGACCCTCTTCTTCTTCTCTTTTCTCTCACCTAGACACCTAGGTTGGTGCCTATGGAACCCCCATGCCCAAGGACCCTCCTCCTCTGATTTTTGCACACCCCAAACCTCTCCCAAATCTCTATATTCCATGACACAATTAGAAGAAAATTTATCCAATAAATAGAGAAAAAGAAGAGTCCAAATTAGGTTAAATTTTTAGACTAGGAATATCCAATCATGGGAAGTTGTTGGGGTGCCCAACTCTTAGGCGCCTCCTCCATAATTTTTGGCATGGACCAGCAAGGGAAAGCAAAAAAAAAAGGAGATTATTTTCATAGAATAAGAGAGTAATTAATTAAAAAAAGGGATGGCACTCAAGGGAAGATGTTTTGGTCAATAAGGATTCTATCTCATAGAATTCTAAGCAAAACCAATTCCTCCTTTGACTTGGTCTTCCACCTAACATCCATATATGACTTGGAGGGAGAGTGGGGGCATGAAAATCAAGAAGAAAGAGATTTTCCATGAAAAATACCTAAAAAATAGGTATGAGGGCATTGGGACCAATGTGGCACAAGGAGATAGGGAGTCCTAGTCACACTAGGACTCCTATTTTGACTTGGTCAAACAAGATGTTTTAACCAAATAAAATCAAGATTAAATTAACCCAATTAAATAAGACCCTAACCTATTTAAAAACTTAATTAAATTATATTTAATTTAATTTAATTTTAATTTATTTTTTAATCAAATTAGAAAATTAGGTTAATTTGAGTCCTAGTTAGACTAGGACTAGTTCTTTCTTGCACTTGGCTTATCCAATAAACCAATTGAACTTGATCCAATCAAGGCCAAACTAAATTTAATTAAATCATATTTAGTTAAACTTAATCTTAGCCTATTAGCTTAATCAAATTAAGTTAATTAACAATCCAATTGCTAATCAATCCTCCTACAATACTTGCACTTGGTTAAACACCAATCGTATTCATTGTTTAACCCTAGAACGATTCTTAATCGTTGATCAACCATCCGATCAGATCATAAGCTCTAATGTGTGTGACCTCATAGGTCTAAACCTAAGTTAGTAGCATAGAAATAAATTTTTATATCAATCAAAGTGACCATCTAGCAATGATACCTGACGATCGGATAGATCAAAGGTGTAGAACACCATCCTTAGAACCCTTACGGATATAGTTTCCATATAATTCATCTCCTTGACCAAAATGCTTGTAGGACACCTCAGAGTTAAACTATCAACTCTGATCAGGTTGTCCACATTGTGTTTCAAAATATCAAATCCATCTGATGGATTACCTTAGCCAAGGCTTTGCTAGATTGAAATATAATGATGCATTATTCTTCAACTCTTGAAGTGGTCAATCTATTCTTGATCACACTCCGACTTTGAAAGTACTTGATTGTGCCTAGAAGCCTTCCATTGCTAAATTAAAAATTTAGTTAGTCTGGTACCAAAGTATGGTGAGTTGCTTGCAAGTCACGGAGGTGATCTCAGGTCTAAGGGATACTTATACCTATATCCCATCAGAGACATTCTCGACAGCAGAATACTCTAAAGTTGGTCACATTCAATGACGATGTACCCATATATCTCACATGTATGTCATACCAATATCTTCACACTTTTTGGTTAAGAGGATAACCAACCTATGTGGCATATAGCGACCTATGCTCGATAGATGCTATTATCCTAATTAACAGCCTATCATTTGGTCGTGAACCCATTTAAGGACTAATCGATAAATCCTCTCTTTATCAAAATTAAATAGTCCTAAGGACTTCATTACAATAATGCAGTTCATTAGAAGATGTAAACTTGCAATGATAAAGATGCCAAAATATTTTTATTAATTAATAAATTAATTATAATATCTCAACCGTCAATAGACTAACGATTGGCTTTGGAACATAATTTTCAACAACTCCCACTTATCCTAAAGCCACTCGACATAGTATCTAATACCCATCTTTGATTTATGGTTGTCAAACTCCTTGATTGTCAGGGCATTAGTGAAGGGGTCGGCTAGGTTCTTCTTTCTGTTGATCTTTTGAAGGTCGACATCACCACGATCCACAATCTCACGGATCAAATGGAAGCAGCATAAAATATGCTTTATTCGCTGGTGTGCCTTCAGTTCCTTTGCTTGAGCTATGGCACCAGTGCTGTCGTAATACAGCAGGACTAGTTCATCAATGAAGAGTGTTACTCCAAGCTCGATGATGAACTTTCTCAACCACACAGCTTTTTTCGCTGCATCTGATGTTGCCATGTACTCTACTTCACAAACAGAGTCAGCCACTGTATGTTGATTAAAACTTTTCCAGCAGATGGCTCCACCATTTAGAGTAAAGATATACCCCGACACATTTTTACTTTCATCATGGTCAGATTGAAAGCTAGAGTCTGTAAACTCCATAAGTTTTAGATCTAATTTGCCATAAATCAACTATTGGTCCTTAGTATTTCTCAAATACTTAAGGATGGTTTTAACCACCTTTCAGTGGTTTTTTCTAGGGTCAGACTGGTATCTACTCACTACTCCTAGTGAGTATGCCATGTTTGGTCTCGTACATGTCATGACGTACATGACAGATTCGATTGTCGAAGCATATAGGACTCTACTCATACACTCTCTCTCTTTAGGAGTTGTCAGATAATCCTTCTTGGAGAGAGAAATTTCATGGCCTATCGATAGATAGCCTTTCTTGGAATTCTCCATGCTGAACCTTTTCAGCATAATATCTATGTTCGTGGACTAGGATAATCCAAGCATCCTTTTAGATTTATCCCTATAGATCTTCATTCCTAGGATGTAGAATGCTTCACCCAAGTCTTTTATGGAGAACTATGATGATAACTAGACTTTTTTTTCTTATAGTGAGGGAATGTCATTTTCAATTAAGAGAATATCGTCCATTTGTCCATTTGTAAATGCAAGATTCTTCTCCATTCTTAATGAAGCCATACATTTTGATTACTTTATCAAAATGCATGTTCCAACTCTGAGATGCCTGCTTCAATCTATAAATGGATCTCTGAAACTTGCACACCTTGGACTCATCTATGGATGTGAACCCTTCAGGTTGTATCATATACACCTCTTCGGTCAGCTCTCCATTTAAAAAAGCTATCTTCACATCGATCTGCCAGATCTCATAGTCAAGATGGGCAGCAGTGGCAAGCATGATCCGAATGGACTTGAGCATTGCCATAGGAGAGAACATCTCATCATAGTTAATACCATAACATTGATGATATCCCTTGGCAACCAGACGAGCAGGTCTCCATATTTTCATTTGCACCCCTCTTCCTTTTGAAGACCCATTTACACCCAATGGGTTTAACCCCTTCAGGTGGGTCAACTAATGTCCATACATCATTGATCTTCATGAAATCCATTTCGGATCTCATGGCTTCTAGCCATTTTTTAGAGTCGGATCTCTGCATTGCATCCGTATAAGTGATTGGGTCCTCATCATTCCTATCGAGTTTGATGGGATCACCATCCTGGACCAAGAATCCATAGTATCTGTTTAGATGGTGGGGTACTCTATCGGATCATCTTAATGGTGCGAGTTCACTAGGCTTTGGATCTGATCTGATCAAATCCGACTTTGGTTCAACATTATATGTCAGACTTTCTACCTGTTGAACTTCATCAAGTTGAACCTTAGAGGCAATAGTTCCTTCATCAAGGAACTCCTTTTCCAAAAAGATTGTCCTAAGGTTGACGAATACCTTTTCTTCTTCAGCATGGTAGAAATAGTATCCTTTGATCTCTTTTGGGTATCCTATGAATGTACACTTATCAGACCTAGGTCCAAGTTTGTCTGTAACTAACCATTTGACATAAGTTGGGCACCCCCAAACCTTAAGGTGTGAAAGTGCTGGCTTATGCCCTGTCCATATTTCATATGGGGTTTTAACTATAGATTTACTTAGAATCCTATTTAATAGATAACAAGCCGATTCAAGTGCATATCCCTAAAAGGATATCGGTAAGCTGGCAAATCCCATCATGGATCGGACCATGTCTAACAGAGTCTGATTCCTCCTTTCAGACACACCATTATGTTGTGGTGTTTCAGGAGGAGTCCATTAGGAGAGAATTCCATTCTCTCCTAGATATGTAAGAAACTCACCATAATGGTATTTTCCTCCTAGGTTAGATCGAAGAGTTTTAATACTCTTTTCAGTTTGTTTTTCTACTTCACTTCAGAATCATTTGAATATTTCAAAAGAATCTGACTTATATTTCATCAGATAGACATATCCATATCTATATAGATCATCTATGAAAGTGATGAAGTAGATATATCCACCTCTAGCACTTGTGCTCATTGGTATACATAAATCAATATGGACTAGACCTAAGAGCCCATTGGCTCTCTCATCTTTTCTAGTAAAAGGTGACTTGGTCATTTTACCAAGAAGATAGGACTCATAGGTTGAAAGTGATTCACAATCATTAACTTTGAGGATTCCCTCCTAAGTCAACCTATTTATCCTATTCTTGTTTATATGACCTAGCCTACAGTACCATAAGTAGATATCTGATATACTATCTAATCTAGGATGCTTGCCAGTAGAATAGACTACATTAATAGATTGTGATAACATATATATACCATTGTTCAATTATCCACAAAAAGTAGTAACACCATTCATAATGACATTACAAACTCGTTTCTTTATTAAAATTTCATAATTGTTCATCGCCATAAGGCCTACGAAATGATATTTAAAAGGAAACTAGGACATAAATGACAATCACTAAGAACAACGGTATAAGAATCAAATACAAGTTTCAAAATTTCTAAAGCTAGAACTGGAACTGATCTTCCATCTCCAATATTTAGAAATCTCTCGCCTTACTTGAATCTTCTACTGACCTACAACCCCTAAAATAAATTGCAAATATGGTAAGAGCTACTGGTATCCAATACCCAATCAGGAATATCACAAATAGAAAAATTGCAAGGAGTAATCATAAAAATACATTGCCCAGCAATAGCTTGCTTCTTTCTCTATTTGTTCAGATCCAGGAAGGCAATATACTGAGGACATTCCTCTTCCAGTGCCCCCACTTCTTGCAAAAGAAGCATTCGGCTTGACTCTTATCGGGCCTGGTCTTTAGGGTCTGAGCCTGCATAGGTGTCCTAGCATGAACATGCACCTTCTTGGCTTTCTTCTTCTTGTTCTTCTTTTCTTTTTCAAAAGATCGAGAATGAGAAGACAAACCTTCCACCAAGTTCACTGATTTCTTATGGAGTTGGTGATCCTTCTCAAAGTTCTGAAGTAACCCCAGTAACCTATGGTAGTCAAATTTAGGCTTTAACATTCTATAATGTGTAAGGAATGGGAGATAAGACTTGGGTAGTGAGTTCAGTATTGCATCTTTTCTAAGTTATTTGTGCAAAAGAAAGACGAGCTTGCTCAAGCGCTCTATCAGCTCGATCATATATAATACATGATCAGTGATAGAGACACCATCCAGCATTCTGGTGTTGAAGATGCACAACTAGTCTTGTGCCTCTCAACATCATTGAGTGTGCCAAAAGAATCCAACACTTGGAGCATTTCGATTGGCTAAGCTGTCTCAAACTTACGACTGAACTCGTCGCTCATCATAGCCAGTATAATGCAGTGCACCATGGTTCGATCATTGAGCCACTTTTGATAAGTGTCTCTGACTATTCCACATGCATTGGTAGCTGGCTCCTCAGGTGCAGGATCCATCAGCACATATAGGATCTGTTCATGCTCCAAGATAATCTTCAACTTTTGGTACCAGCTACCGAAGTTTGGTCCCACCAATTTATCAGTATCTAATAATGATCGAAGTGATAGGAAAGTGGCCATGTCTGCACAAAAAAAATCAAAACCTAATTAGTAATTGATTCATTAAATCTAAAGATTTGGAGTTTAATCAAAAGATTTCTCCTACTATTTTATTCAAATTGATAGCTTCTACCACCAATTCGAGGAATTACTCTAATTCCTTAGTGGGTACTAGAATCCACATAGACTGTACACAAGCCCAACTTTGGTTGGCCCACCCATGTACATCTAAGGATAGGTTCATAACCAATTATTTCTTCAAATAATTTTTAGTAATTAAATTTTGCCCTAGGCCCTGATCAGTTGGCTTTGGCCTTCTTAGAAAAGGGTCCAGTTAGGTCCAACCATTAACATGACCATACTTGGCCCATCCAACCAATGAATGATCAGGCCCAACTTTGGTTGGCCCACCTGACCACCATTTAGAAAGATGTATCCAAGAGATCATATAATGAATAATAATTCCATCGATCGATAAGCACCAAGCCTTTGGGCCTCCAATGATTATCCAATTGATGGACCCATTATCATCCACTTTAATGGAAGGCTATGATTCAGTTATCATATAACTATTTCATTTTATGGACCTAATAATTTTAGAAAATTTATTTATAGAAGTGAGTAGGTCAGATTAACCAGCTTGTCATGATCCTCCCACTAACTTCACCAAGTCAGCTTAAGGGAGACCATTAATAGGCTGGCCTAGGAGTACCTAAATCAATCAAACTAATTTACCTAGCTGACATGGGTTAGCTCAAATAGTCAAGCGATCCAATCAAAACATAATCTCACCAAGAGGCCAAGTAAGTTCGATCAGTAGAAGGGTCTGCCAAGCTTGCCTTAGACACCATCAGAAATAGCCAGGTAGGCGGGCTGCCAATTAAAAACCACTAGTCTGATTTACCTTAGACACCAACTGATTTAATTAATTTAAATTAGATCAACCTAATAGTTCATGCTAGACTGCCTAGCCAAGAATCAAATCCATCTTGGATCTTGTTAAAGATATGGACTTGGCCAACTATAACTATTGTAATTGATCTAGAGAATCCTTGACCTAATCTTTGACAATAATTGATTAGATTTAGTCAATTCTCTAATTAAGTCCATTCTTTAATCTAACCCTAGGTCTAACCCAATTAATAGATCTAATCCCCACTAACCCATTTAATCCAATGTGTTATGATTTGTATCTTAGGATCTTTAATTCATAATCCTAGATCCTAATCAATCAACTTCTTAATTCTCCATTAAGTTTTGGCCTAAGGGTTGGGGTTCGGCTTTCTGAAAATGATTTTCATATTTGTAAAATATTTTTACAACATGATTCTATCAACCAAGTTGCATGTATGATTCATCTGATTCATAATCAATATGCAAGTAGAATAAATATAAAACTACTTTAGATCTAATCTAAACAGGTTCATGTAATTGAAATAGTTTCAATAATAATCAATTATAAATCTTCATAGATTAAATCTAACATATTTATGATGATTGAAATTAGATTAAAATATTTTTAATCAGATCATAAAATCTCTTAGATCTAATCTAAAATTTTATGATTAATATTTTAGATCAGCACGTACTAGGACAATCTATTCACTGTACGTGATAAATCTTACAGCAGGACAATCTTATGGCAGTTTGTACGATCTAAAATATTTTATTTTTTTAATTTTAAATTTAATAATTAAATTATAAATTAGATTTAATCTAAGAAATAATCTAGAGATGCATAAAAATTATATAATAAGAACCTAGGCTCTGATACCAATTGAAGGAACTAGATCTAGGGTTTCATAGGTATATCCTGAAATCTTTTCAAGATCTTACAGCGAAAGACTTAAATAAATTTAAAATTTATTTAAATAATTATATAAACCCCTAGATCTCAGATCTATTACATGATTAAGGCATGATATTAAATCAAAAATTAAAATTAAATAAGAAAGAAAAAAGATGATCAAATCAACCTAGATCTATACTACATTAAATGCAGGTATGAAGTTTATAGATCAGATCTATTATTTGATCAAGTTTAGATGTTCTAACTTGCTGATCCAGGCTTGAGAATGATGTCATGAGCCACACATGCATCCATCCTCTAGGAGTCATCCACACGAGCCTACGATCTCTGATCTGAAGTCCGATGCAGAAAATCAGCACAGCATGCTAGTAGTGTGCTGATCCTTCTTCGATGGTTGATCTGATGCATCCTTCTTCAAAATTTGGACTCCCCAAAATAAGAAAAGGAAGATGAGAGTTTGCTAATCTGAGACTCTCTCAGAAAACTCAAAAGAAAGGAAGAAAGATTAAAAATAAAATAGCCCTAGAAGAAGACCCTCTTCTTCTTCTCTTTTCTCTCACCTAGACACCTAGTTTGGTGCCTACGGAACCCCCATGCCCAAGGACCATCTTCCTCTGATTTTTGCACACTACAAACCTCTCTCAAAGCTCTATATTTCATAAAAAATTAAAAAAAAATTCGTCCAGTAAATAGAAAAAAAGAAGAGTCCAAGTTAGGTCAAACTCCTAGACTAGGAATATCCAAACATGGAAAGTTGTTGGGGTGCCCAACTCTTGGGTGCCTCCTCCATAATTTTTGGTGTGGACCAGCGAAAGAGGGAACACAAGAAAGAAGATTATTTTCATAGAATAAGAAAAGAATTAATTAAAAAAGGGGATGGCACTCAAGGGAAGATGTTTTGGTCAATAAGGATTCTATCTGATAGAATTCTAAGCAAAACCAATTCCTCCTTTGACTTGGTCTTCCACCTAACTTCCATATATGACTTGGAGGGAGAGAGGAGGCATGAAAATCAGGAAGAAAGGGATTTTCCATGAAAAATACCTAAAAAATAGGTATGGGGGACGTTGGGACCAAGGTGGTGCAAGGAGATAGGGAGTCCTAGTGTGACTAGGACTCATATTTTGACTTGGTCAAACAAGATCTTTTAACCAAATAAAATAAAGATTAAACCAATTTAATTAAATAAGGTCCTAATCCATTTAAGAACTTAATTAAATTAGATTATATCAGATAATTTTAATTTATTGTTTAATCAAATTAAAAAATTGGGTTAATCCAAATCCTAGTTGACTAGGACTAGTTCTTCCTTGCACTTGGCTTATCCAATAAATCAATTGGACTTAATCCAATCAAGCACAAACTAAACATAATTAAATTATATTTAATTAGACTTAATCTCAGCCTATTGGCTTAATCAAATTAAGCTAATTAGTAATCCAACTGCTAATCGATCCTTCTGCAACACTTGCACTAGGTTAAACACCAATTGTATTGATTGTTTAACCCTAGAATGATTCTTAATCATTGATCAACCATTCGATCAGATTATAAGCTCTAATGTGTGTGACCTCATAGGTCTGAATCTAAGCTAGTAGTATAGAAATAAATTTTTGTACCAATCAAAGTGACCATCTAGCAATGATATCCGACGGTCGGATAGATCGAAGGTGTAGAATACCATCCTTAGAACCCATGCAGATATAGTTTCTATATAATTCATCCCCTTGACGAAAATACTCATAAGACACCTTAGACTTAAACTATCAACTCTGATCAGGTTGTCCATATTGTATTTTAAAATATCAAATCCATTTGATGGATTACCTTGGTCAAGGCTTTGCTAGATTGAAATACAGTGATGCATTGTTCTTCAAATATTGAAGTGGTCAATCCTATCTTGATCACACTCCGACTTTGCAAGTACTTGACTGTGCCTAGAAGTCTTTCATTGCTGATTTAGAAATTCAATTAGTTTGGTACCAAAGCATAGTGAGTTGTTTGTAAGTCACTGAGGTAATCTCAAGTCTAGGGGACATTTATACTTATATCCCATCAGAGACATTGTCGACAGCAGAATGCTCTGAAGTTGGTCACATTCAATGACGATGTACCCATATATCTCACCCATATGCCATACTAGTGTCTCCATACTTCTTGGTTAAGAGGACAATCAACCTATATGGCATACAGCGACCTATGCTCGATAGCTGCTATCGTCCTTATTAACAGTCTATCATGTGGTCATGAACAAATTTAAGGACTAATCGATAAATCTTCTCTTCATCAAAGCTAAATAGTCCTAAGGACTTCATCACAATAATGAATTTCATTAGAAGATGTAAACTTATGATGAAAAGGATGCCAAAATATTATTATTAATTAATAAATTAATTACAATATCTCAACCATCAATAGGCTGATAATTGGCTTTGGGACACAATTCCCAACAGGAAGCGGCACAGTATGTGCTTCGTCCGTTGGTGTGCCTTTGGTTCCTTTGTCTGAGCAATGGCACCTGTGCTATCGCAGTAGAGTAGGACCGAGCCATCAAGGGAGGGTTCTACTTCAAGCTCGGTAATAAACTTTCTCAGCCATACAGCTTTTCTTTATAGCATCTAATGCTATGATGTACTTTATTTTGCAAATAGAGTCTGCCACAGAATACTGCTTGAAACTTTTTCAATAGATGGCTCCACCATTCAAAGTTAAGATATATCCCGACATGCTTCTGCTGTTATCATGGTCAGATTGAATGCTGGAGTCTGTAAACTCCACAAGTTTCAGATCTGACTTGCCATAAACCAACCATTGATCCTTAGTATTTTTCAAATACTTAAGGATGGCTTTAACCATTTTTTAGTAGTTTTCTCTAGGATCGGACTGGTATCTACTCATTACTCTTAGTAAGTATGACATATCTGGTCTCGTACATGTCATGGCATACATGATAGATCCCACTATCGAAGTATACGAGACTCTACTCATACACTCTCTTTTTAGGAGTTATCGGATAATCCTTCTTACAGAAAAAAATTTCGTGGCCTATTAGGAGATAGCCCTTTTTGGAATTCTCCATGCTGAACCTCTTCAGCACAATATCTATGTACGTATGCTGGTATAACCCAAGCATCCATTTAGATCTATCCCTATAGATCTTCATCCCTAGGATGTAGGATGCTTAACCTATGTCATTCATAGAGAACTAAGATGACAACCAAACTTTTATTCCCTGCAATGCGGAAATGTCATTCTCAATTAAGAGAATGTAATCCACGTATAAGACAAGAAATAACACTACTAGACCATTTGCCCATTTGTAAATGCAGGCTCTTTTCTATTTTTAATGAAGCCATTTGTTTTGATCACCTTATTAAAATGCATGCTCTAACTCTGTGATGCCTGCTTCAACCTATAAATGGATCTCTGAAGCTTGCATACCTTAGACTTATAGATGTGAATCGCTCAGGTTGTATCATACACACCTCTTCGGTCAACTCTCTATTCAAGAAAGCTGTTTTCACATCCATCTGCCAGATCTCATAATCTAGATGGGTAGCTATCATAAGCATTATCCGAATAAATTTGAGCATTACCACAGGGGATGACATGTCGTCATAGTTAATACCATAACGTTGATGATATTTCTTGGCAACTAGACGAGCTTTATAGGTCTTCACCTTTTCGTCTGCGCTCCTCTTTCTTTTGAAGGCCTACTTACATCCAATGGATTTAACCCCTTTGGGTGGGTCAACCAATATCCACACATCGTTCACCTTCATGTACTCCATTTTGGATTTCATGACCTTAAACCATTTCTCAAAATCAGGTCTCCACATAGCATCCATATAGGTGATCAGATCCTCATCATTCTCATCGAGTTCGATGGGATCACCATCCTGGACCACAAAACTATAGTATCTATCCAGGTGATGTGGTACTCTACTGGATCACCTTAATGGTGCAAGTACACTAGGTTCCAGATCTGATCTAATCAAATCCAACTTGGGTTCAGCTATAGGTGTCGATCTTTTTACCTATTGAACTTCATCAAGTTCAATCTTAGAGGCAATAGTTCCTTCACCAAGAAACTTCTTTTTCAAAAAGGTTGTCTTAAGGCTGATGAACATCTTTTATTCATCAGCATAGTAGAAAAAATATCCTTTGGTCTCTTTTGCATACCCCATGAATATGCACTTATCAGACCTAGGTTCAAGTTTATCTATAACTAACCATTTGATATAAGCCAAGCATCCCCAGATCCTAAGGTATGAAAGTGCTAGCTTACGCCCTGTCCATATCTCATAAGAAATTTTAGCTATAGACTTACTTGGAACTCTATTTAATGGATAGCAAGCCGATTCGAGTGCATATCCCTAGAAGGATATCGACAAGTTGGCAAAATCCATCATAGATCGGATCTTGTTCAACAGAGTTCGATTTCTTCTTTTAGACACACCATTATGCTGTGGTGTTCTTGGAGGAGTTCATTAGGAGAGTATCACATTCTCTCCTAGATATATAAGAAACTCACCAAAAAAGTATTCCCCTCCTCGATCAGATTGAAGAGTTTTAATACTTTTTTTAGTTTATTTTTCTAATTCACTTCGGAATCATTTGAACATTTCAAATGATTCTGACTTGTGTTTCATCAGATAGATATATCCATATCTGGATAGATCATCTATGAAAATAATGAAATAAAAATATCCATCTCTGATACTTGTGCTCATTAGTCCACATACATTAATCTGTACTAGATCTAAGAGCTCAGTGGCTCTCTCACTTTTTTTAGTAAAAGATAACTTGATCATTTTACCAAGAAGATAAGACTCACAGATTGAAAGTGATTCACAATCACTTGGCTTCGAGGATTTTCTCTTGAGTCAATCTATTTATCCTGTTCTTATTTATATGACCTAGCCTATAGTGCCACAAGTTGATATCTGACACACTATCTAATCTAAGATGCTTGCCAGTTGAATAGACTATGTTAACAGATTGTGATAGCATATACACACCATTGTTCAAATATCTAGAGAAAATAGTAACACCATTCATAATGATATTATAAAACTATTTTTTTATTAAAATTTCATAATTATTTTTGATCAAAAGGCCTACAAAAATGATATTTAAAAAGAAACTAGAATAGACATGACAATCATCAAGAATAATAGTATGGGACTCAACTATAAGTTTCAAGATTTCTAAAGCTAGAACTAGAAGTAGTCTTCCATCTTCAACATTTAGAAAACTCACCTAGTTTGAATCTCCCACTGATCTACAACCCCTGTAATAAATTGCAAAATTGGTAAGGGCTACCGATATCCAATATCCAGTCAGTGTAATCACAAATAGAGAAATTACAAGGAGTTATCATATAAATACCTTGCCCAACAACTGCTTGCTTCTTTTTCTATTTGTTCAGATCCAGGGAGGCAATGTACTGAGGATAGTTTCTCTTCTAGTTCCCCTACTTCTTGCAAAAGAAGCATTTAGCTTGACTCTTATCGGGCTTGATCTTTCTGATCTAGCCCTGTATTGATGTCCCAACCTGAACTTGCACCTTCTTACCCTTCATCTTCTTGTTCTTCTTTTCTTTCTTAAAGGGTCGAGAACCAGATGACAAATCTCCCACTAAGTTCACCAACTCCTTGTGGAGTTGGTGATACTTCTCAAAGTTCTGAAGCAACCCCAATAACCCATGGTAGTCAATTTTAGGCTTTGTCATTTTATAATGAGCAAGGAATGGGAGATAGGACTTGGGCAATGAGTTCAGTATTACATTTTTCTCGAGCTGCTTATGCAAGAGAAAGCTGAGCTTGCTCAATCACTCTATCGGCTCGATCATGTAGAGTACATGATCAATGATAGAGGCTCCATCCTGCATCCTAACATTGAAGATGGCATAACTAGTCTTGTATCTTTCAATGTCATCAGGTATGTCAAAAGAATCTCCCAACACTTGAAGCACATCTTTTAGCTAAGCCATCTCGAATCTACAACTGAACTCATTGCTCATGGTAGCCAACATAATGTAGCGCACCATGGTTCGATCACTGAGCCACTTCTGGTAAGTGTCTCTAACTATTCCACCTGCATTCAGAGTTGGATCCTTAGGTGCAGGATCCATTAATACATATAGGATCCATTCATGCTTTAGGACTATCTTCAACTTTCGATACCAGCTACCAAAGTTGGGTCCTATCAACTTATCATTATCTAACAATGATCAAAATGATAGAGAAGTGGCCATATCTATACAAAGAAAAACCAAAATTCAATTGGTAATTGATTCATTAAATATAATGATTTGGACTTTAATCAAAAGATTTTTTCATTATTTTATTCGAATTGATAGCCTCTACCTCCAATTCGAGGAATTATTCTAATTCCTTAGTGGGTACTAAAATCCACATAGACTGCACATAAGCTCAACTTTGGTTGGCCAACCCATGTACATCTAAGGGTAGATTCATAACCAATTATTTCTTAAAATAAGTTCTAGTAATTAAATTTTTGCTCTAGTTCCTAATCAGTAGGCTTTGGCCTCCACTGAAAAGGTCTGATTAGGTCCATCATTAACATGACCATACTTGGTCCATCAAACCAATGAATGATTAGGCCCAACTTTGGTTGGCTAACCTAACCACCATTTAAGAAAATGCAGCCAAGAAATCATATAATGAATAATAATTCTATTAGCCGATATGCACCAGGCCTTTGGTCCTCCAATCATTATCCAACTAATCGATCCATTATCACCCACTTAATGGGAGGCTATGATCTAGTTATCATAATAACTATTTCATTTTAAAGACCTAATAATTTTAGAAGATTTAATTTTTAAAGAAGAGAGAACATCAGATGAGCTAGCTTATCATGATTCTTCTACTAGCTTCACCAAGTCAGTTTAAGGAAGACCATTAATAGGCTGGTCTAGGAGCACCAAAATCAATTACACTGATTTACTTAGCTGACATGGGTCAGCTTGAATAGTCAAGTGATCCAATCAAAACATAATTTCACCAAGAGGTCAGGTAAGTTTGATCAGTGGAAGGGTTTGCCAAAGCTTGCCTTAGATGCCATCATAAATGGCCAAGCAGGCTACTAATTAAAGACCACCGATCTGATTTACCTTAGACACCAATTGGTTTAATTAGTCCTGGTTAGATCAACCTAATAGTTCATGCTAGACCACGTAGCCAAGAATCAAGTCCATCTTGGGTCTCATTAAAGATATGGATTTGACCAACTACAACTAATGTAATTGATCTAGAGAATCCTTGATCTAATCTAAGATAATAATTGATTAAATTTAGTCAATTATCTAATTAAGTTTATTCTTTAATCTAATCCTAAGTCTTACCCAATTAATGGACCTAATCCCCACTAACCCATTTAACCTAATGTATAATGATTTGTGTCTTAGAATCTTTAATTCACAATCCTAGATCCTAATTAAACAACTTCTTAATTCTTAATTATGTTTTGGCCTGAGGATTGGGGCTCAGCTTTTCAAAAATAATTTTTATATTTATAAAATATTTTTATAATATAGTTCTACCAACCAAGTTGCATATTTGATTCATAATCAAAATACAAATAAGACAAGCATGAAACTATTTTAAATCTAATCTAAATAGGTTCATGTAATTGAAATAATTTCAACTTCAATCAATCATAAATTATCTTAGATCAAATCTAACATATTTATGATGATTAAAATTAGATTAAAATATTTTTAATTAGATTATAAATTTTTTTAGATTTGATCTAAAAATTTATGATCAATATTTCAGATTAGCACGTACTAGGACAACCTCTCCACTATAAGGGATAAACCTTACAGCAGGACAACCTTATAATCAGGCCATGCAATCTAAAATTTTTATTTTTAAATCTAAAATTCTTTTAAATTTAATAAATTATAAATAAAATTAGATCATATCTAAAAAATTTATGATAAAAAATAGATTTATACAAGCTAGGACTACCTCTCCACTATAAGGGATAAACCTTATATCTGGAAAACCTTATATCGGTTCATGTGATCTTAATTTTTTTTAATTTTATATTTAATAATCAGGTTATAAATTAGATTTAATTTAAAAAATAATCTAAATATATAAAAATAATCAAAAAATAATGAACCTAGGCTCTGATACCAATTGAAGAAACTGGATCTAGAATTTCAGGTCTAGATCTTGAAACTTTTTCAAGATGAGGCAGCGAAGGACTAAAATAAATCAAAATTTATTTATAAAAACTAAAGAATCCCTAGATCTAAAATTTTATTATATGATTATAGCATTAGATTAAATCAAAAATTAGAATATTAGAAAAAAAAATTTGCTGATCATATCAACATGCATCTATACTACATCCAATGCAGGTATGTAATAATAGATCAGATCCATATTATCTATGCAAGATAGATATTCTAACATGCCGATCCAGCCTAAAGGATGAAGCTCCAAGCCACACATATATCTGATCTCTAAGAGATATCCACATGAGCCCATGAACCCCGATCAGAAGTTTGATGCAGAAAATCAGCATAATATGCAAGTACTATGCTGATCCTTCTTCGACGGTCGATCCAATGCTTCCTTCTTCAAGACATGGACACTCCAAAATATTAGAAAAAAAAAAGAAGAAACTTTAAATCTAAAAGAGTACTTAAAAGTCTCTATAAAAGAAGAGGAGAAAAGAAGAGCAAATGAATCCTAGAAGAAGACCCTCTTCTTCTTCTTTTTTCTCTCTCCCAGACATCTAGATTGGTGTCTATGAAATCCCTACACCCTAAGGGTCTCCCTCTCTAATTTTCACATGCCCAAGAGCCCTCTCAATGATCTAGAGTTAGCACAAAATTCAGCCTAGAAAGACCTCCTTATAAATAGATATGCAGGAGTCTTTGTTGAGTCAAATTCCTACACAAGGCAAGAACACATATTGCAAGTTCTTGGGGCGCCCAACACTTGGGCGCCCCCTCCTTTGTTTTAGCCATGGACCACTAGAGTAGGTGACCAAAAACTTTTCTTTTTAACCATGAAAATTAGAAGAGAAATCAGGATGGGGTGGTACACATGGGAAGAGACCAAGTTTGTTGGGATTCTATCATATAGAGTGCAACAAACTTCAACAACTTCCCACATTTTGACCTAGTCCACAACTTAATGCCATATAGGAAAGAGAGAAGAGGGGTTGGCATGTGTGATGATCATGGAGAGAGGAGATTTCTCATCAAAAACAAGAGAGAAAGGGTATGGAGGCATGAGATATAGGTGGCACAAGCAAGATGAATCCTAGTCTTACAAGGATTTCATATTTGACTTGGTCAAATATGGTTTCTCAAACCAAATCAAATTAAAAGTAAATCAACCCAATTAAATTAGACCCTAATTTAATTAAAGACTTAATTAAATTAAATTTAAATTTAATTTAATTTTTTAATCAAATTAAAAAATTATATTGACCCAAGTTCTAGTTGAACTAGGACTAGTTCTTCTTGCACTTGGCTTATCCAATAAACCAATTGAATTTGATCCAATCAAATCCAAATCAAATCTAATTAAATCATATTTAATTAGACTTAATCTAAACACTTTCACTTAATCAAATTAAGCTAATTAGCAATCAAATTGCTAATTGATCCTCCTGCAACATTTGCACTAGGTTTAACATCAATCGTATTGATTGTTTAACCTTAGAATGATTCTCAATCGTTGATCAACCATCCGATTGGATCATGAACTCTGATGTGTGTGACCCCGTAGGTTTGAACCTAAGCTAATAGCATCAGAATAATTTTTTATACTAGTCAAAGTGATCATCTAGCAATGGTACCCGATGGTCGGATAGGTCTAATATATAGAACAACATCCTTAGAATCTATGTGGATATAGTTTTTATATAATTCATCTTCTTGACCAAAATAATTAGAGGACACCTTAGAGTTCAGCTGTCAAATTTAATTAGACTGTCCACATTGTATTTTAAAATACCAAATTTATCTCATGGATTATCTTGGCCAAAGTTTTGCTATATTGAAATATAGTGATACATTCTTCTCCAACTCTTAGAGTGGTCAATCCCATCTTGATCACACACCAACTTCGTAAGTACTTGACTGTGCCCAGAAACCTTCTATTACTAAATTAGAAATTTAATTAATCTGATACCAAAGCACAGTGAGTTGCATGCAAGCTAATGAGGTGATCTCCTATCTAAGGTATACTTATATCTATATCCCATCAAAGATATTCTTGATAATAGAATGCTCTGAAGTTGGTCATGTTTAGTGATGATGTATCCCTATATCTCATCTGTATGTCATACTAGTAACTCCGTACTTCTTGGTTAAGAGGACAACCAACCTATATGGCATACAACGACCTATGCTCGATAGACGCTGTTGTCTTTATTAACAACCTATCATTTGATCATGAATAATTTTAAGGACTAATCGATAAATCTTCTCTTTATTAAATCTAAATATTCCTAAGAACTTCATCACAATAATGGAGTTTATTAGAGGATGAAAACTTATGATGAAAAATATCAATAATATATTTTATTAATTAATAAATCAATTATAATTATAATGCAGCACCACCATCAATAGGCTAGTGATTGGCTTTGAGATATATTTTTTAATAATATTAATTTCAAATATGACTATATGAAAATATCTGACTTAACTAAAATATCATAGTTTATTATGCTACTTACAAGGCTATGAATGTTTTAAAGGCAAATTATGTTGAGAATTGCATAATGATGCAATTGGATAGGTTTCTCTATCTTACAACTCACTGATGTTTATTGTACTATCTGCAAAATTTATTTGTGGGATAAGGATCTCAATCCCACTAAGAAATAGATTTAGGGTTTTCTCGTATGCCATAGGAAGGGCTATGATATATGACAAAATAGTGGAAGTTATAACTAGAATAAAAAATCTCATCTAGTTATACATGTCATCTTGAATGGTCTACTTATATTAGTGTTCTTATTTCATGTAGATTAAAATATCTACATAATAGCTTCTTCAATCTCACTACGATGCATTCTTGATACAAATAAATTGACTAGTCTCAATTACATGGATTGATTGAGAAACTTGTGCATAATGCTTGCGCAAGAAAAGTTGTCTTACATTCTGGACACTTCTGACCCAAGTTCGGTCAGTGAAGATGCTTTTGAGGAAGAGAAAGCCTCATATAAGATGTGGCAAAATGATAGGACAACTGTCCAGTGCCTCACGTTGGCCTTATTGAATAATGAATTATAGAGACAATATGAGGGTATGAATTGTTCCTCTATATTGCTCAATTTAAAGGAGCTTCATGGAGAACAGAGCCGAACTGCTAGGTATGAATTATCTAAGCTATTATTCCAGGCTCGGATGACTAAGGAAACTCTAGTTTAGAACCATGTTCTTAAACTAATTGACTTAATCACTAGATTAGGTCAATTAGGTTTTGTCCTAGATGTAGAGCCCAATCAGGATCTCATACTGCAGTCTCTCATAGACTCCTCTCAATTTGTGGTGAATTATCACATGAACAAACTAGATACTTCTCTACTAGACCTACTAAATATGTTAAAAGTGGTAAAAAGTCATATCAAGAGAGAGAAAGGTCTACTTCTATTGGTGGACAGAAAGAAGACCGGTAGGAAGGGTTTAAAGAAAAGAAATAAATTAAATCCTAAAAGAAGCACCTTCAAGAAGAAGGCAATGAATGTCCCTGCAGACATGACCTATTATCACTATGACAAGATGGGATATTGGAAGAAGAATTGCAGGAGTTATCTTGCAAAAATGAAGAAAAATGCAGTATAAAAGGGTATGTATGAGATACATATAGCATTTTCATTAAGTACTTCAGCCAGTAACTCATAGGTATTAGATACTGCATGAGGTTCTTATATCTGCAATTCCTTGTAGCAGCTACAGAGAATCAGAGGGCTGAAGAAAGATATGTTCAAACTATTTGGTACTAGTGGAGCGACTATCTTTGCTAAAGCTATGGAAACTTGCCTATTAAAGCTACCGACCGGAAGAACTCTAAAATTAGAAGAATATTATTACATGCCCAATATTATAAAAAATATTGTACCTATACCTCTTTTGTTATAAGATGGTTATCAAATAAAATTTATGAGCATTGGATGCTCTATTTTTCATTAAAATGAATTCTTAGCAAATGGGCTTTTTAATAATGGCTTTCTAATTTTGTCACATAATGCAAATATATTTTATATTGGTAAAAATATGAAGAGGAAAAGAGGACATAAATATGTCATTTCTCTGGCATTGCCACCTTAATTATATAAGTGAGTCAAGAATAAACAAGTTATATAAAGAGAAATTGTTTGAACCCTATGATTATGAATCATATGGGACTTGTGAATCATGCCTCATGGAAAAAAATAACCAAGTCTCCATTCTCTAGACTTGGAGAAAAGGCAAATGAGTTATTGGCCTTAGTACATTCAGATGTATGTGGGCTAATGACAACTCTATCCAGAGAAAGATATTCCTATTTTATCACATTTATTGATGACTTATCAAGATATAGATATGTATATCTTATGAAACACAAATTTGAGGCTTTTAATAAGTTTAAGAAATATTAGAAGATGGTCGAAAATCAAACTAGAAGAAGTATTAAAGTCCTTCGATGTAATCAAGATGGAAAGTACTTATACATTGAGTTTTTTTATCCTTTTAAGGGAAAAGAAATTCTGTTTGAATGGACACCTCCTTATACACCATAATTAAATGGTATAGTGGAAAAGAGAAATCACGCACTTATGGAAATGGTATGATCCATGATGTGCTATGCTGATCATCCAATATCTTTCTAGGGGTATGCCCTAGAAACTATTGCTTATATTCTTAATAAAGTGCCTTCTAAGACAGTTTCTAACACTACATATGAGATATGGATTGGAAGAAAGCCTTATCTTATGCATCTTATGATATAGAACTATCCTGCTTATGTCAAAAATATTTTTGGATATAAGCTAAGTGTAAGGTCAAACAAATATTTATTTGTTGGATATCCTAAGGAAACTAATGAATACTGTTTCTACCATCCTACTAAACAAAACATAATTGTCACTAGTCATGACATATTCTTGGAGAAGGAATTCATCCAAGAAGGAGACAGTGGAAGGAATATTGAACTTAAAGAAGTTCAGGATCTACAAACTATTCCAAAAATATCTAATGAAAATACTCAACAAGAAATACCCAAGGACGAGATGCACCTACTATACACACCTCCTCCTCGTAGGTCATAGAGAGTGTATCATACACCTCTAAGATATGGTTTCATCATAGAAAATGATAATGAGGCAAATATCATTCAAGATGATGATCTATTGATCTATTCTAAAGCCATCATGAGTAAAGACTCTAACAAGTAGCTAGATGCAATGAAATTCTAAATAGACTCTATGTATTCTAACTAAGTTTGTGAAGGAAAATAAACAAGATTTCTAGCTCTACATTTAAATTTTTTTCAAAAATAATGTAGTAAAATAAAAATTAATCTAATTAATTTTTCTAAGAGCTATAGATCAGATATATAAATCTTATAAATCTAGGATCAAAATATGATGTACATGTATTTAAAATCTAAAAATTAAATAACAAGAAATAAAACAGTTTCACTACTCTATGTGTGTTCAGAATACAATATCTTGCGTGGGTAGTCAATCTCCAACTAAATCACCACTAGAAAGGTCCTCTCATCGTGACACAACCATACAAGATGTCTGACCTCCATGGATAGTCCACATGAGGTCCTGATCCCGATCAGCTCCTCTCGAGTGATAGCTCGATGCAGGATGCTCTTAATGGCTAAATCTGATTGATTGACTTGGATCTTTATCCATCAATTATTTGGATACTCTGGATAAGTAGAAAAGGTATAGAAGAGGTAGAGGAGGCTCTCCAAAAAATTTTGTGAAAATCTGATGCTCAGAACTCACGAAAACATACCCCAAAACCTAGATCAGAATGCTAGGGCAACACTCTAAAAACCCTATGCACTTATCTCTCTAGATTTCTTTTCTTAGATTTTTTTGAATTTTTCTCCATGTAGAAGGGGGCTTACAAACTAAGTATCTCACTCTCTCTGAGATATATGCATGCACAAGAAAATCTCTAATTTAATTTGTGCCATTTAGTGTTGTGAATGCTTGGGAGACATGGATAGTGGATAGGATTAAGTGGTTAGCAATTTGAATTCAAATCTCATTTGAATTCAAATTGTAACCATATTAGTTCTATCCATCTGAGGCCTGAGAAACTAGGGTCCACATCCTTTTGTGAATGGAAGATTTGCATGAGAAATATTTTCTCGTGGAGAAAGGATAGGGTGCAAGTTTGGTGAGGTGGCGCATGGGAGGACTAGTCAAACTAGTCTTAAAATTTGTCATCCAATTGAACCAATCCAAACTAATTTGGCTAGGCCCAATCAGACTAGATTAAACCTAATCTATTTTGACTTTTATGCTCAATTAAATTTTAATTAAATTAGAAATTTATCAAGTCCAATCTCTAATCAAATTAGAGAACAAACTTCCTCGATGATTAGGTCATCTCATAACATAATTGGGTCAAATCTAATTGAATCCAATTCCATTGGATTTGATCCAAAAATTATTACTCAACCAAATTAAGTTAATTAGAGATCAAATCATTAATTAAATCTTGCATAAACATAGAGTTTAAATTCGATGGGTGTTCGGGTGACAGAGTCTCATCAAAATGAAACTCTTGATCGAAGAATTCCAAACTAGTAGGACTCTTGACCCTAGTGTCCCAAAGGAGTGAAACTCTTGATCACAAAGTCCAAGACCCATTAGACTCTCAATCATAGAGTTCCAGACAAGTAGGACTCAGAGTCCTAGTATAGTAGGACACTTGGTCCAGAGTTCTATTGTTGCCTAGAGGTAGCAATCCGAGAGGGGGGGGGGGGGTGAATTGGGTTCTTATAAAATTTTAGTCAAATTTAAAATCTCTAAATAAGTATGTACTCCAAATTAAACTAACTAGAATATTTATGATGAATATGTAAAGTGTAATAGTGGAATTAAAAGCAATAAGATAATGCAAGTATGTAAAATAAATAAGTAAAGCAAGAAAGTAAGCCAGCAATCACATCACAAAGACAGAGATTTATAGTGGTTCAGAGCAATCTGCTCCTATATCCACTTTCCAAGCTTTTCTTAAGAATTTTAGTATAATCTACCATTGATTATAGTGTGTTTCTTTTCCAGACTCATAAATAAATCCAGTTAATTTTTCTAAGAGTACCAACCAAAACCTTATACTGTTAGTTTTTCAGATTCAATAACAATCCAGTTGATTTTTTGGGCTCACTAATCAAAACCTAGAAGATCCAATTCTAGGCTTGGACAAGTCTAATCCCCAAGTTTCTTTTGCCTAAAGAAACTTATAAAGAAAAAAAAATATAAGAATAAAAATTTTAGCTCAAAATGAAAATAGAGTTTAAACTCTTTAAATCCTGAAGAAGCTAAAGGATTGCTCTTTTAATGCTTCAGTTCTCTTCATATGATGCTTGAGAGGTTGTGCTAGATGTTAGAGAAGATATCTCTTGAAAATCCTCTGATTTCACTACCTGGTTCCTCTCTTTTCTCTCTTCTTTTGATGTGCAATGGAGCTCACTTAAATTTGAAAATAATTTCTCTCTTAATCCTACTTAATCTTGCTTCTAAAGTGATTCTTCACTTTTAAATATCCTTAAAGATGGTTAGAGAGTGAGTTCTAGCTATTGGAAGCTCTAAAATAGTCGTTGGAGATAAAAAATAGCAATTGGAAAGGTTGTAGAAACTAGCCATTAAAGGTTGTCAAACTCCATTGAGCTGGCTCAAATTTGGCTTAGAGCTGGCTCGGCTGATAGAGCAAGCTCGATTCTGTCTAGAGCTAGCTCAAACTATAGAATAGAAAAAATAAGTTTTCTATCATCATGAGAGAGCTGGCTTAGATCAAAATAGAGCTAGCTTGGCTACATGCTAAATCAAAGTATTGATCATGTTTCATACCAGAACTTGCTTTATTCTTGGGCAGATTAGCTCTAAACTTTCCAACTTCATTTTTCTTCATTGTTTGACCTTCCAAACTTGAATTTCTTAATCCTAAATCTTCCAAATGATATTTATTTCTTTCTTTTTCATTTTCTTTATGATGAGTCATCCAAATTTATGAAATCTTCTTCTTTTAAGTGCTTTGGCTTGATATCTTGAGAGCATTTCTTCCAAAGATAATTTCTTTAGTGTGAGCATTTAAGAAATCCTATATTCAATCTTGAAACACATGATTAGTAACATTTTTACTCAATATTTTATGATCATCAAAATCAATTATTGGATTAACAATCTTTCTCTTTTTGATGATGACAAAATTTTGAGTATATATGCAACAAAAATAAATAATGTGTTTCAACGCATTTTACCAATATGTATCATGAAGTACTAGCTCAAATACATGAATACATACTTCATGAATATTCTCAATTAGTCTTTAGTTCATTGCACATATTTTATTCATTACACATATTTCATATACTCATTTCAAATTAATGTATTGATTCAAATAATGAGTATGAAGATTTCAAGCATCAAATTAATAAGCATCTTAAGAATTAATTCATTAAGCATATACTCAACCTTCCTATTAATCTCCTTCTTTTTGATAGCATCAAAAAGCTCATGGGAAGGTTGAATAAAAATCATTAAAATCAATAATATATAAGAATGTACCAAAATGAGAGATGTATCAAATTCAAAAAATCAATTCAAATGAATCCTCTTCACTTTGAAAACTTGTCTTTTGATTCAAAATATGCTTAAAATATTTTTTTTCTTTTTGAAGATTGGCTTGAATTTAGATATCAAAGGCTTTCCCTCTTTTTGAATGAATATATCTTTTTAATCAGATTTTTAAATATACACTTATAAGCTTTAAGCAGAATAGAGTTTTTCAAAATATTTGAATATGAAATCAAGTATAATCTGCACATCAATATTCAATCTTTTTTTTTAATGAAAATACATCATTTAAATTCATAAAAGATATGTATCGAGAATGCATCGAGCAAATCAATGATAGTATCAAAGCAAATAATAGTTATTTTTTCAAATTAATTTCCTAAGTAAAAATTACTTTGATATAATTGATTTTAGAAGAATTTTTAAAGCACATCAAAAGTTCTTTATTATATTCAAAATTTTAAATAAGTTTCAAAATTAGAAGTATGTATCAAATTTAATTCTTGGAGTAAGATTATATTTTAATTTAATTTAACTCTAATTAGTTATCAAGAATGATTAGACTATGAAATCATGCATATCAAATTGAATAAATACATGAAAGCTTAATTTAAGAAGATCATAGAGTATTTGATTGAGAATTGAAGATCAAAAATTTATTTATCTCAAAATAAATTAATCAAAATCAATCAAATTAAGATAAAAAGGTATTTTACTCCTTATTTTGGAGACACTAAAAAATCATCTTTCTTTAATATTTCAATAGCATTATCTCTTCCTATTTTTTATAATTATAGCTAGATTATTTTATCCTTCAACTTTTCTTTCTCTTTTCCTTTCAAATCAAGCATATTTAACATGAATTTAATTATAAAATTTAGATTTTTTAAATTTAAAAGATATTTTTGTTTCAATGGTCTTTTCAATTAATTGATCATTTTTTTAATATTTTCTCTTCCTTACACTAGTAAACAAAACCATTTTAAAATTAAATAAAATTCAAAAGCATGAGTATCAATTGAGTGAACTACATATTAATTAATCCAAATATCAATCAAATAAAGCATTCACTCAAGAAGACACCAATTTTTTTAAAAAAATATTTTTTATTAAATTCAAAGAATATTTATAAAATAATGTATACAATAAGAACAAACATTGAGAGAATCAAAAAAATATGACATGAACATCTATCAAAAAGATTTTCTATTTAAATTTAGATCTTCCTTTGCTTAAGAGATATCACTTAACTAAATATAGAAAATGCTTGAAATTTTTTGAATTTATCTTAAACGATATCTATTTATCCCAAGGATTGATTTTGATGAGTAACAAAATATTTGAGTATATATTTGAACTAATGAAGTTGTTGAGATCATATTTCAATATGCATTTTAAAGTATCAAATAAAACTTTCATATAAGTGCAATTAAAAATTAATAGAGAAGATTTGGAGGCTTTTGAAAAATAAATCATACATGAAATAAAGTTTGTAAAGGATATCACCAAACTAGAATTAAAGAGAAAAACCTTTGAAAAAACTAAAATTTTTCATCTTAAGAAGCCCACGAGTCGACTCATGATTTGACTCGCTGTTCAGCTCGAGCTGATACACAGACTGGCATGTAGAAGTTTCAAAAGAAATAGTCTCGAGCAGAGGCTCGAGTCGACTCGAGGTTCTTAAGTTGAAGTCTTAGTGAAAATCCAGAGAATGATGATTTCGGGGTAATGTCTTGAGCAAAGGCTCGAGTCAACTCGAGGTTCTTGAGTTGAAGTTTCAAGAGAAATACAGAAGATGATAATTTTGAAGCAAAGTTTGGCACAGTCTCGAGTAGGAGCTCAAGTTGACTCGAGGTCCATGAGCTAAAGTCTTAGTAAAATACAGAAAGACTGATCCTCATACAAAAACTCTTAAGCTGAGAATGAGCGGAGCAAATGGCCTCAAGCTGGTGCTTGAGTCGACTCGAGGTTCGACTCGAGCTCCAACGGTTAGTTTCTGTAGACTATCCAGAACTATGCAGATTGGATCACAAATAATCTTTGGCATGCATAGCTTGCAAACTAGGCCGACCCAGTCTAAGACTGAGCCAACCCAGTCTTAGACTGAGCCAACCTAGTCTCAATGGAAGCAAAAGATAGAAAGTACAGAAAGCTAATTTTTTAATTTTCAGAAGATTGAGCCAATCCAGCTATAAATTAAGCTGACCCAGTCAAAAACTAAGCTGACCTAGTGATCATAATGGATAGTTTTCTTCAGCTTTTTTAAATGATCATTTTTGCTTTTTCAATGGTCAAATAGGATTCCCCAGCCTTCCAAACATGGAAAGTCACCTACAAAACACCTGAAGGAAGTGACATGACTATTCAATCATTGAAAGAAATCAAAAATTTAAGAAAAAGTCCTAAGAGCCCTGAAAAGAGAGCATTCCACTCTCAACTCCAAGAAGCATAAAATCAAGTGATTCCATTCTACAAGAAGACAAGTTCAAACAGTTCAAAATCCTCCTTCCAAGAAGACTCCAAAAGCTTCATCGATTTATTTGCTCATCAAAGGAGCTTCTTGTTCATTTTTGTTGTTCAACATTCCTCTTTCTTATAACTTAGCTTCAATAGGATTTTGAAGCTAAGGGGAAGGCTTATCCAAGTCTGAAAATTGGATTGTAAGCCAAGGATTGGCTTAGGGGTTGGTTCTGGTTGGTGTGCCAGTGTAAAAACTAACTAAATTTTGGATAGTGAGCCTTGGAAAACTATCTGACTATAATCTTGGAGAGATTATAGTGAAATTTTCAAGTGGGCCATGGAGAGTGGACGTAGGTGCAAGGAGCATCGAACCACGATAAATTTTTTAGTATTTATGATTGTTTTGTTTACTTCATTTTATTGCATTTACACTTCTGCATTTCTGCATACTTAGAACTAAAGCATACACCATCTCATCACTTATTTTTGAAAACAGCACCTAACTTATTTTAAGTTTTGAAAAATGCAATTCACCACACACCCCCCCGCTCTTGGGTTATCTTGCTGGGCAACAAGTGGTATCAGAGCTTGGTACTCGCTTTATTTTATTTAACAATCAAGAGTTAAGGTCAAATGGCAACCCATATGAGTGCATCTCTTGCCGAAGGGCAATCGACCAACCGTCCATCCTTGTTCAATGAAATAAATTACACTTATTGGAAAGTATGCATGCACGTTTACATTCAAGCACTTGATTATCAACTTTGGAGAGTGAAAATCAAAGGCCAACACACTTCCATAATCAAAATAGAGGGTAATGATGTTCTCAAACTAGAAGAGGATTGGGATGAGCATGATATGAAAGTGATAGAATTAAATGCTAAGGCCATGAATATCTTATATTATGCATTAGACCCCAATGAATTTAATAGAATTTCTACTTATGCTTCAGCCAAGAAGATTTGGGATAGGCTAGAGGTTACCCATGAGGATACCAATCAAGTGAAGGAGTCTAAAATAAATATGCTTGTACATCGATATGAATTATTTAAGATGAAGTCAAATGAGTCTATTTTTAAAATGTTTACTAGATTTATCAATATTATCAATGGTTTGAAAAGCTTGGATAAATCTTATGCTAACAATGAGCTTGTTCGTAAAATTCTTAGGTTACTTTCAAAAGCTTGGGAAGCAAAGGTCACCACCATCCAAGAAGCTAAAGACCTCAACAAGCTACCATTGAAAGAGCTTCTTGGATCTTTAATGACTCATGAATTGAATATAAGGCAAAACATGGAGGAGGAAATTAAGAAGAAAAAGATCATAGCTCTCAAGACAACTACTTCCAAGGATGATAAGAGTGAGAAATCCGATGAAGAGGAGGAAGAAGAAGACTTGGCCATGATTGCAAGAAAGTTTAAGAGGTTTATGAGAAAGAAGAAGAAAGAATTCAAGAAGAAGACCTTTAAAGATGAATCAAATAAGAAAAAAGAGAAGGAGCTATCAATTTACTTCGAGTGCAAGAAATCCGGCCACTTTAGGATGGACTCCCTGTTCTCAAGAAATCATCCAAAAAGCTCAAGAAGAAGATGATGATGGCCACTTGGAGTGATAGTAAGGACTCTAGCTCTGAGGAAGGATCACAAGAACAAGCCAACCTTTGTCTAATGGCCCATCAAGAGAAGGTAAATACTAAAACTTCTTAGATTTCACTTTTGATGAGTTCCAAGAGGCTTTTTTTGAACTTATGATTGAATATAGGAAAGTAACTATGAAAAATAAAGATTTAAGAAAGTTAAATTTAAAACATACTCATGAAAAAAAATATTTTCTGAAAAACTAAATTTGCTTACTAATGAAAATTAGAAATTAAATGATGAACTAGCAAAAGTCAAACTATTTGTAGAAAGATTTACCTATAGTTTTGAAAAATTAAATATGCTACTAAATGAGCAAAGAGCTATTTTTAATAAGGTTGGATTAGGATTTAAATCTCATAAGAAATAAAAACTATTCAAAAATCTATTTGTTAAAACTTCATCAAACTTTACTTCAAATATCTCATGTTTTGTTATGGCAAAATTGGTCATAAGTGTTATACATGTGAGTTCAAAAAATTAAATGAAAAAATAGTTAAAATGGTTTGGGTTCCAAAGAAATCATGAGCACTAATTCCGAAAGATCCAAGATGACTTGTGTACCTAAAAACTCAACTTGATTTTCTTGTGTAGGAGTGTCTTGTAGCCCGGGACAAGAAAAGACTTTGGTATCTTGATAGTAACTATTCAAGGCACATGATGGGTGACAAATCTCAATTTATCACTTTTGAACTTAAAGAAAGAGGAGTAGTTATATTTGGTGATAAGGAATGTTGGAAAATATGTCCCAAAGCCAATCGTCAGTCTATTGATGATTGAGCTACACTATATATGTAATTGATTCATTAATGAATAAAATATATTTTTGGCATCTTTTCATCATAAAGTATTCATCTTCTAACAAACTTCATTACTATGATGAAGTTCTTAGGACTATTTAGATTCGATAAAGAGAGAATTTATCGATTAGCCCTTAAATTTGTTCACGACCAAATGATAGGCTGCTAATTAGGATGACAGCATCTATCGAGCATAGGTCGCTGTATGCCATATAGATTGATTGTTCTCTTAACCAAGAAGTATAGAGATACTGGTATGGCATACAAGTGAGATGTATGGATAAATCATCATCGAACTTGACCAACTTTAGAGCATTCTGCTATCGAGAATGTCTTTGATGGGATATAGGTATAAGTATCCCTTAGACCTGAAATCACCTCAGTGACTTGCAAGAAATTAACTATGCTTTGGTACCAGACTAACTAAATTTTTAATTTAGTAATGAAAGACTTTTGGGCATAGTCATGTACTTGCGAAGTTGGTGTGTGATCAAAATAGAATTGACCACTCCAAGAGTTGGAGAAGAATATATCACTGTATTTCAATATAGTAAAATCTTGGCCAGGATAATCCATCAGATGGATTTGATATTTTGAAATACAATGTGGATAACCAGATCAAAGTTGACAATTGAACTCTGAGATGTCCTACGAGCATTTTAGTCAAGGGGATGAATTATATGGAAACTATATCCATATGGGTTCTAAGGATGTTGTTCTACATATTCAACCTATCTGGCCATTGAATACCATTGCTAGATGGTTACTTTGATTGATATAGAAATCTATTCTTATACTACCAGCTTAGACTTGGATCTATGAAGTCACATATATTAGAGTTTATGATCCGATCGGATGGTTGATCAGCGATTCAGAATCGTTCTAAGGTTAAACGATCAATATGATTGATGCTTAACCTAGTGCAAGTATTGCAGGAGGATCGATTAGTAATTCAATTGCTATTTAGCTTAATTTGATTAAGATAGAGGGCTAAAATTAAGTCTAATTAAATATGATTTAATTAGACTTACTTTAGGCTTTATTGGATCAAGTCCAATTGGCTTATTGGATAAGCCAAGTTCAAGGAAGAACTAGTCCTAGTTCAATTAGGACTTAGGTCAACCCAATTTCTAATCTGATTAAAAATTAAATTAAAATTAAATCTAATTTAATTAGATTTTTAATTAGACTAAGATCTATTTTAATTAAGTTAAATAAATTTTAATTTTATTTGGTCTAAAGATCAAGTTGGACCAAGTCAAATTGGAAGTCCTAGTAAGACTAGGACTTGTATCAACCCAATCTCTAATTTAATTAGAAATTAAATTAAAATTAAATTTTATTTAATTTAATTTAATAAAGATCATGGTTGAACTATGACCTATTCTAATTGGATTAAAATAAATTTAATTTAATTTGGTTAAAAGATTTTGTTTGACCAAGTCAAATTAGAAGTCCTGGTATGACTAGGACTTCCCTCCTTATGCCACCTTAGCTCCAATGCCCCCCCACTCCTATTTTTTAGGATTCTTTCATGGAAAATCCTCTCCCTATGCCTTCCCATACATTCCATTCTCTTTCTCTCCTATTTATTTGGGAATTAGTTAAGGACCAAGTCAGTAGATGGTAAGCTGTTGTAGTATTGGACTCTATATGATAGAATCCCAACAAACATTGACTATTTTCTTATGTGCCACCCCACCCTGATTTCTTTTATAATTTCTATGTTAAAAGGAAGGTTTTTCTATGCTCTTTTATGGTGGTCCACAGCATGGGATGAGGAGGGGGCGCTCAAGTGTTGGGCGCCCCAACAACTTGCCATATATGGTCCTGCCTTGTCTAGAAATTTGACCTAGACAAGGCTCTTCCATAACTTATTATTTAAAATAAAATTTTAATAATTTTTTTGTGAAACATAGACCTTTGAGAGAGGATTTAGGTGTGTGAAAATCAGAGGAAAATGATTCTTTGGCATTGAGATTCAATAGACACAAAACTAGGTGTCTAGGTGAGAGCAAAGAGAAGAAGAAGAGGGTCTTCTTCTATGGTTGCTATGTTCTCCTCTTCACTTCCTCCTTCTTTGAGTTTTCTAAGAGTGTCTCACATCTGAATCCTCCTCTCCTCCTTCTCCTCTTTGGAGGAATCCTAATCTAGAAGAAGGAGGCATCTGATCGACCATCGAAGAAAGATCAGCACAATACTAGCATACTGTGTTGATTTTCTACATCAGGATTTTTTATCATGCTTGTGGCTCGTGTGGATGACTCCTAGAGGCTGGACACGTGTGCAACTCATGACATCATCTTAAAGTCTGGATCAGCAAGTTAGAAGGTCTAACTTGCATAGATAATAGATCTGATCTATTGATTTTATAGCTACATTAGATGTAGTATTGTTGCATATTGATAAGATCAACATGTTTTCTTTCCTTTATATTTTTAAACTTTTGATTTAATAACATGTCATGATCATGTAATAGATCTTAGATTTAGAGTATTTTTAGATATTTAAAATTAATTTCTAATTAATTTTAGTCTTTCGCTGCTTGATCTTGAAGAAGTTTCAAGTTCTAGCCCTGAAACACTAGATCTGGTTTCTTCAATTGGTATCAGAGCATAGGTTTTTATTACATAATTTCTTCAGCAAGTTTAGATTATTTCTTAAATTAGATTTAATTTATAATTTAATTATTAAATCTAAAATTAAAAATTTGGATCTCACAAACTGCTATAAGGTTGTCCTGCTGTAAGGTTTACCTCTTATAGTGAAAAGATTATCCTAGTTCGTAATGATCTGCTCCTAATCATAAATTTATTAGATTTAATTTAATTTTATTTATAATTTAATAGATTTAAAATATTTTTAGATCTAAAAATAAACTTTTTAGATTGCACGGACTGCTATAAGATTGTCCTGCTGGAAGGTTTACCCCTTACAGTAGAATGGTTGTCCTAGTACGTGCTGATCTAAAATATTAATCATAAAATATTAGATTAAATTTAAGAGATTTTATAATTTGATTAAAAATATTTTAATCTAATTTTAATCATCATAAATATGTTAGATTTTATCTAAGTTGATTTATGATTGATTGGTGTTAAAACTGTTTCAAATACATGAATCTGTTTAGATTAGATCTAAAGTAGTTTCATATTTATTTTACTTGCATATTGATTATAAATCAAACATGTAACTTGGTTGATAGAACCATGTTGTAAAAATATTTTACAAATATGAAAATTATTTTCAAAAAGCCAAACCCCAACCCTCAGCCCAAAACTTAATTAAGAATTAAGAAGTTGTTTGATTGGGTTCTAGGATTGTAAATTAAAGATCCTATGATACGAATCATAACACATTGGGTTAATGGGTTAGTGGAGATTAGGTCCATTAATTGGGTTAGACCTAAAGTTAGATTAAAGAATGGACTTAATTAAAGAATTGACTAAATCTAATTAATTATTGTCTTAGGTTAGGTCAAGAATTCTCTAGATCAATTATAATAGTTGTAGTTGGTCAAGTCCATGTCTTTAACAAGAATCAAATAGACTTGATTCTTCGCTAAGTGGTCTTGCTCAAACTATTAGGTTGATCTAATCAAGACTAATTAAATTAGTTGGTGTCTAAGGTAAGTTTGGCACATACAATTGATGGTTTTTAATTGGTAGCCCACTTACTTGGCCATTTTTGATGGTGTCTAAGGCAAGCTTTAGTAGACCCTCCCACTGATGTCACTTATCTGGCCTTCTTGGTGAGATTAAGTTTTGATTTGATCACTTAATAATTTGAGTTGACCCAGTCAGCTAGGTAAATTAGTGTGACTGATTTAGGTGCTCCTAGACCAGCCTATTAATGGTCTCCCTTAAGTTAACTTGATGAAGCTAGTGGGAGGACCATGACAAGCTAGTTCATCTGATCTTTTTTTTAAATAAAATTAATTAAATTTTTTAAAATTATTAGATCCTTAAAATAAAATAATTATGGTGATAACTAGATCATAGCCTCCCCTTAAGTGGATGATAATGGGTACATTAGTTGGATAATCATTGGAGGCCCATAGGCCTGGTGCTTATCTGCTAATAAAATTATCATTTATAATATGATTTCTTGATCGCATCTCTCTAAATGGTGGTTAGGCGGACCAACCATAGTTGGACTTAATCATTCATTAGTTAGATGGACCAAGTATGATCATGTTAATGGTTGGACCTAACCGGGACTTTTAATGGAGGCCCTAGCCTACTAAAAGGATACCTGAGGCAAAATTAAATTATTAAAAATTATTTAGAGAAATAATTGCTTATGAACATATCCTTAGATGCACATAGGTTGACCAACCATAGTTGGACTTGTGTGCAGTCTATGTAGATTTTAGTACCTACTAAGAAATTAGGATAATTCCTCGAATTGGAGGTAAAGGCTACCAACTCGAATAAAATAGTGGAACAAACCTTTTGATTAAAGTCCAAATCTTTAGGTTTAATGAATCAATTACTAATTAAGCTTTTGGTTCTCCTTTATGTAGTTAAACCCTAACCATAATTGTTCCATTCACTGTTAGATAGTGATTAACTTATGGGATCCAACTTTGATAATAAGTATCGGAAGTTGAATGTTTTGCAGCAGCATGAAGTGGTTCGTGCTGGGGCCTCTATGCCCAATTTAACATAAGGTCCAAGAATAACCTAAATCAGACAGAGTGCTTTCATTATAAGAAGCAGGGGTATTGGAAGAGGAACTGTCCTCAGTATCATGATTTCCATGACCCCAATAGGCTGAATAAGAGAGATGAGCAAGTAGTTGCTGATCAAGAATGTTATATGATAACATCTTATAATTTCTCTATTTGTGATACTTCTACTTGAGTATTGGATACCGAAAGTCCAGTCCATATTTGCAATACGTTGCAAGAACTTCAAATTAGTAGAAGATTTGAGAATAATGAGTGATTCCTGAATATTGAAGATGGAAGGTCTGTTCCAGTTCTAACTATGGGAGTAGTTCAACTTATTCTCAATACTAATATCATTTCTTTAAATGAATATCATTATTGTCCTTTCTTTCTGATGATTATAATCTCTATCAATCTTTTTGTTAGATACGTGTGCCCTAGAAGTCAGAATTGGCTGACACTTGTAATCACTTCTATGGATAAAATTATAATTTTGACTATAAATAATAAAATAGATTATTTTATATCATCAATGTATATTTACTATCTATGATACATCCCTTGAGTTAATGGTAATGATAATTCATATTTTTAAGAGTTGAAAATTTAAGACATGAATTTTTATTATTAACTCATAAAATGCTCCCAACCATAGGATCATCATAAGGATGGTGATTGATCCGGAAGGTTGGTGTACAATCGCTTCTATTTAGTAGATAAGTCTTGAGTCTACGGTGTAGAGACATCAGAGTAAGAGTACAGATACTCGTTAGAGAATGAGGGCACTGAGCATGACAATCTCGAGCAGTCATAAGGAAGTCTACCTTCTCGTTGACGACTGGCTTGAAGCTGCAGTGGTGTGTCTGGTTCTTTGACCTAAGGTGCATCAACAGTTCACCTTGATGGGGTTATAGTTTGACTACACCATGACTCGATCTTCTAGCCATTCGAAATCCTGAGGAGTATGTTGGTATAGCATGATCTTGTAGGAATTAGATTGAACCAAGAGGAAATCTATCTACCTCGATAGATGAGGAGCGGCCCTATGATGATCATGAGAATCAAGTCCATAAGCCCATGGCCATGGCAGAGTGAAATAATAGAAATAGTTTCTATTAAGATTTTCACATCGAACTTGAATCAAATAATTAAATCATATGACAAAAATTAGGGTTTGACGAGTTCACCTTAACCCTAATCTAATCGGGAGCTTAAGATAGAAGAATTTAATCACACTAGTAGCTGCACCGAGAGGTTCATTTTTAATTTTGATGGATTGCCATCATATACTACTAGGTGTCACTAGTGGATTTTGGAAGCAATTAGAATGATTTAGATGATCGATCATTCTAGTTGTCTAAATCAGAAGAGTTCTGATCTATTGAAAGGTATTTCGATGATGTCAATGATTGAGATCATGATATATCCCATTACCATACAGAACTGAATCTAACTGGGTCACACAAATAAGGGTTAGGATTTGGATATCATTAATTGGACTAACTCAGTTTAATTTATTCGAATTAGATTCAATTAGGTTCAAGAAAATCGTGCTAGCACACGATTGAACCTAACGTTCTCCTTTTATTATCGTTAAAAGTTGTCTTGACTGAGCCAAATGTATTTGTGTTCACTAAGATGTCTTTACTTGGTCTGACTGGAGCTTATCCAGGTCCGAAAAGGGATGTCTTAATTTATGAGATAAATTTGAGACAACACCTGTCATTTTTCATCACCTGCTAATTCTTGTCCTTTGACTTTGGTCAAACATTGACCTTTGACCATTGAACATCTGCCCATATGTCATGTACTTATTAGAGAACAGATAGGAGCTTGTCCTCTTACTAGAATTTGAAAAGAAGGGGGTGCATGCCTAGGATGGCGTGCGCCCATGGATAGGGATGCCTAGAGTTCCATATGGATGGGACTCCAGGTTGCTTCTTGGATTCTACTTAGGAAGGCGCCTAAGACTCAGCTTTGAATTGTCTTTGCGCCACCTAAGGATGATTTAAGGGGGCTCTCATCTGATTGGATCAGGTGATGTTATCCCATCAATCATATTTAGATCTAATTGCATGAAGCAACGTGATTGGCTGGGATAATATGGCACTGCAAGGTGCAGCAGGGTCTATATAAACCCAATCTGCACCAAGCTTTCAAAAATAATGAACCCATAGCCCATGCCACAAGGCTGCCCTCTCTCCTCCTCATGCCCTAGGAGGTTTGGGCTTCAGTTTGGTGCGATCCAGGCAAAAGAAAGGTGACGAGAAAGGAAGAAGGCAGCACTGCGGCAAGAGACAATTCTAGATATTCAGAAGATGTTTTGAAGATCCTCCAAATCAGATCCAGATCTGATATTTAGAGAGATGATAAAGAAGGAGAAGATCTCCAGATCTAGCTTAAGTGGATATCGGTAGAGGCCAGACACTTGTGTGGCTAGATCCAGAACCTTAGGCAATCAGCAGAATCATCACAGGATAATCTGATTACCCAACTAAAGAAAAAAATTAAATCAGATTTATTTTATTTTATTTTATTTTATTAGATCTATAAAATTAAATCAGAAGTATCTTAGATCTAATATGGATTCAAAAATTTTTTTTTTGAAATATTTCTCTTGATCCAATCAGATCTGAACGCACCTGATCCAAAAATTCTGAATTTTCCCTCCAACTAGTACCAGAGCTAGGTTCTAATAAATTATTTAAATCTAATTTAAATTTATTTTTGATCTAATAATTAGGTAATTTTAGATATCACATGAGATGTGATTAGATCTAAGATCAAAAAAATTAAAATTAAATAATTTAGATCTAAGTTTTATAAGATGCATGACTAGCTGTAAAATAGAATTATTCTATACATAGTCTTGCATGTTCATAATTTAATTTGATTAAGTTATAATTTTAGATTTATTTATTTACTATTTTTTAATATTATAAATATTATAATAAGATCTAAAAAATAGTAAATAAAATTATTTAATTTTTGGATCATATGAGATATGATGAATGCATGTTTAGACTAGTTGTAGAATAGTTCTACATAATTATCTAGATTAGAATTTATTTTTAAGTGATCAATTTAAATCTAATTTTTTAGATAATTATGGGATAATTTAGATCTAAAAATATGCATGATATGATACATAATACGTATGAAAAACATGTTTAAAATTAGATCAATCTTTATATGAGATATTTGATCTAGATCTAACTAGTTTTATAGTCTTATATTTCTGATTACGGCGTTCTCCTTGGCCGTTCGATCATAAGAATAATGTAGCATTTAAATGCCCTCTCCTCCCATTCGATGGGGTATTCTTATGATGTGTAGGGGTGCAGCGCATTTGTCCTTAATCAAAAATCAAGAACTTATTTTCTGCAAAATCCTAGATCCTGAAATCCTAGGATTTTATTTACATATTTTATTTGTGAACCCTAAACTTAATTAAGAATTAAGATTATGAAATATATGTTAGGTCTAAAATTGAGAATTTTAGATCTAAGATATATTTATAAAATTGGGTTCGAGCTTGGGTAGCTCAATTAGGTCTAAGCGGTTGATCAAACTGAATCAAGAGTTGGTTAGATGGGATCAAACAATGCTTAAAATTGACCAGCCTAATAGGAATAAGTCTGGGTCAAGATTGAGTCATGTGAGTGATCGATCAAGCTAAGACCTAATTAGGCTCAGTGGTTAGAATCTAGATTATAGGCTAATCTGATTGATTCTGGCTCAATAATTTGGTGTCTAAGGTAAGTTTGGCAGATATGACCGACTGATTTTTAATTAGAAGCTACTCGACTCGAATGCATTCTTGTCAAGTTAATGGCAAATTCCTTTCATCGGTCTCACTTACCTAGCCATATTTGTTGGCTCAGTCCTGATCTGAGGTGGTCAATAATTCGAGCTAACCCATGCCACTAGGTTAGTCATAATGATTATGACTATGTCAAGTCTAGTTTAATGAGACCTAAATCTAATCTTCCTAAGAAAAGATTAAGTCTAAGATCTTCCACCATTGTAGATGTGCGAGCCCTTTTCAGGGTTGATTGTTCTCGGCTGGTTACAGTGGTTCAGTTGTACCGAAAAGATGCAATCATATCTATTAAGCATTGGATGCTACAAGCTGGAGGATGGATTGGGCTCAATATTCTGGATATAGTGAGAGACTCAATTAGAAATCCAATCTATGTAAATGGTGGATTTGACTTAATTAAGGAGTGGATCAATATTCCGGGCATGGTGAGATTGATGAATTAGAGACCAAGTTTGGATGCACCATGATTAGAAAATCATTGAACAAGAGTTGTTCACTCATTGGCTAACCCATCATCAATAACTGTTAGATGAGGTGATGAGTCAGTTGGTGGGATTGCACCACCCACTAGAAATCATTAATCGTAGAGATTTTCAAATCTCTGCAGAGGAAGTGTAGGGATCCAAAAAAATAGTAAAAGCTAATTTATTTAAAATGAAATCTCTAAATAAATTGATCAAGTCTTATTTACAATATCTAACTAGAAACTTTGACTCTCTACAGAAAAATATCTACATCCAACCCACTAGCACGTATCATGGACATAAAATAGACTGACCGAACCCAATTACAGAGATTGGCTCTAAAACTTTAAAATTATTTTGGATTCCGAGAAGTTAACTCATGTATTGGACCAAGATCCTCCCACCTTACCAGCTCGTCCATCCACTGAATAGATAGCATCTCTTGATAAGTAGATAGATGAAGATAACAAGGCTAGATACTACATGTTAGGCTCGATGTTCAATGAGCTTCAGTGCCAACATGAAGATATCAGAATATTTCATCAAATGTTGGCTCACCTACAAGAGATGTTTGGTGAATAGAGTTGCGCAGCCAAGTATCAAGTCACTAAATGACTATTTAAGGCTAAAATGCGCGATGGGCAGTCAGTCCAAGATTATTGACTGATGATGACCATGGATTTGAAAGAGCTTAAGAAGCTCAGAGTGAAGTTTGACCTGGATCTGTAGAATGATATAATTCTATAATCCTTGACTGATGCATATAGGTAGTTCATCATGAACTACCATATACATAAACTTTAAAATTTCCTGGCCGAACTTATGAACATGCTGGTCACTACTGAGCTTTCCATGAAAGGTTCTAAAGGCTTAGTGCTTGCTATGGAATGGACTTTTTTACAAGAGAAAATCTTTTGGAAAGAAGAAGAAGTCTATGAAAAAGCAGAAGGTAGAAGGAGGAAAGAAGAAAAAGACAGAGCTGAAGAAGAAGGCCGCTGACAAAGAAAAATGTTTACATTGCAACAATGACGGCCACTAGAAGTAAAACTATCCTACTTACCTGGCCACCCTAAAGAATAAGAAGGAGGCAGGTCTTTCTAGAGGTATGCTCATTATTGAGTCTAACCTTATGATTTTTTCTGCATCCAGTTGGGTGCTTGACTCTGATTCTAGTGCTCATTTTTGCACTTCTATGCAGGATCTTAAGGATAGCAGGAGGTTGAGGGATGGTGACATAATCCTATGCATCGGAAAAGGAGCAAGAGTTGCTGTCGTGACCGTGGGAACATACCCTCATCGACTACCATCTAGTTTAGACTTAGTTTTAAAAGATTGTTATTATGTGCCTGCAGCAAGCAAAAATTTAATTTCTGTTTCATGCCTAGCACTATAAGGCTATGTAATTAGTTTTCTTAAGGATCATTGTAATATTCTTTATGAAAGAAATAAATTGCAAGTGGTTTCCTTATTAACGGTCTTTACCAATTATATATTGATGTATCTATTTTTAATATCGAGCAAAATGTGAATTCTTGTCTTTCATAGAGAATTCCTTGGACAACCATATTTCGACATACATGAGGCTCCCTATTGCTGAAGCATAAGAGATCTTGCTCATGCATTCTATTTCCTCAGATGTGCTAGGGCACATCTTTTTGAAAAGATGAATGCCATGTCTGAAGGGTACCAAACCTCTTTTAGAGTTTTTCATGCTAAACCTCTTTAGCACTTCCTCCATGTACATCTTCTGTGAAAGTCCTAGCATCCTATTTAGTCTATCTCTATAGACCTTAATTCCTAGAATAAAGAATGCTTCTCCTAGGTCCTTCATGGAGAATTCTTTATATAACCACATTTTAACTATGGTCAACATGAAAATATCATTCTCAATAAGGAGGGTATCATCCACGTACAATACGAGGAAGACAATAGCGCTCCCACTGATCTTTTTGAAGAAAAATGGTTCCTCCTCATTCTTGATGAACCCAAATAATTTGATTACACCATTGAAACAAGTATTCCATCTTTGAGATGCTTGCTTAAGTCCATATATGGACCTTTGCAGCTTGCATACCTTGTGATCAGCATCACTAGATGTGAAACCTAGCAGCTATTCCATATAGATATCTTTCTCAAGATATCTATTTAAGAATGCCATTTTCATGTCCATTTACTATATTTCGTAATCGAAATAGGCTACAACAGCAAGCAATGTACGGATGGATTTAAGCATAGCTACTGATGAAAAGGTATCCTGATAGTGAATGCCTTTGCGTTGACTATACCCTTTTGCCACTAATCTAGCTTTGAATGTCTCCATATTTTCATCTGCACCAATCTTTTCTTGTAGATCTATTTACAGCCAATAGGTACTATATCTTCTGGTGGATCTACCAAGGTCCAAACTTGGTTTGAGTGCATCGAGTCAATTTCTAACTTCATTATCTCTAACCATTTCTCAAAGTCGATATCTGATATCATCTCATTATAGGTTTTAGGATCATCACCATAAACCCCATTACCTATGAGGAACATTTTCTCTATTTTTTCTAAAATAGTACCTAAGTATCTCTCAGGGGATGGAAAACCCTTTTCGATCTATGAGGTAGAGGAGGAACTGATTATATTGACTCAACCTGATTTGGTTCCATTTGGTCCTTAGCTCATTGCTCTTGTGAGACTTTCTCATCGAGCTTGATCTGCTTTCTAATGCCGCTATCTTGAATAAACTATTTTTCAAGAAAGATGGTATGTCGACTCATAATCACATTGTGATCTTCTAGAATGTAGAAATAATATCTTAATGACTCTTTACTTTATCCTATAAATCGAGCTTTAAAGAACCTAAAGTCTAATTAGTCCGCTTGTTGTCTTTTGACATGAGCTGGACAACCCCAAATTCTGAGATGACTCAGATTTGGTTTCTTTCCATGCCATATCTCATACGGTGTGGTAGGAATAATTTTAGAAGAAATCCTATTCAGTCAGTATATTGTAGTTAACAAACTGTGTTCCTAAAGAAAATCAGGAAGGTCTGTGAAGCTCATCATGGATCGGACCATATCTAATAGGATCCAATTTCTTCATTTTGAAACCCCATTGAGTTGAGATGTTCTAGGTGGAGTCCATTGAGAGATTATGCCATTTTCTTAAGATAGTCCAAGAATTCTCGACTAAGGTATTCACCTCCTCGATCTGATCGAAGAATCTTAATGGGTTTTTTAGTTTGCTTTTCTACTTCATGTCTGAATTCTTTGAACCTTTCAAAAGCTTCAGACTTGTGTTTCATAAGATACACATACCCATACCTAGATAAATCATTGCTAAATATTATGAAGTAGATAAAGTTGAGTCTCATTGGCACATCAAATGGGCCGCACACAACAGTATGTACTAGGGCAAGAAGATCCGTAGCCCTTTCCCCATGTCCTATAAAAGGGAGCTTAGTCATTTTGCCATGAAGACAAGATTCATAAATTGGATATGACTCGAAAGTCAACGGACTCAATAGCCTGATTTTTTTCAATTTGTTAATCCTATGTTCAACTATATGACCTAGTCTTAGGTGCCATAGATACCTATCATTTAGACTATCCCTAGGTCATTTCATGGCATTCACATTTTGCTCGATATTAAAAATAGATACATCAATAAATTGGAGAATTTCTACAATAAAGGATGCTTCACGTTGGTCTTTCATGGAGAATTCCTTGGACAACCATATTTTGACGGTCGTCAACATAGGAATATCATTCCCAATAAGGAGGATGTCATCCATGTACAATACCAGGAAGACAACAATGCTCCCACTGACCTTTTTGAAGACACGATTTCTCTTCATTTTTGATGAAACCAAACTTTTTGATCACATCATTGAAATGAGTGTTCCAGCTTCGAGATGCTTGCTTAACTCCATATATGGACCTTTGCAGCTTGCAAACCTTGTGATCAGTATTACTAGATGTGAAACCTAGCGGCTGTTCCATATAGATATCTTTCTCAAGATATCCATTCAAGAATGTCGTTTTCACGTCCATTTGCCATATTTCATAATCAAAATACGCTGCAATGGCAAGCAATGTGTGGATGGATTTTAGCATAGGCACTGAGAAAAAGGTATCCTGATAGTTAATGCCTTCGCGTTGACTATAACCTTTTGCCACTAGTCTAGCCTTGAATGTCTTCACATTTCCATCTGCACCAATCTTTCTCTTGAAGATCCATTTACACCTAATAGGTACTATACCTTCTGGTGGATCTACCAAGGTCCAGACTTGGTTTGAGTGCATCAAGTCAATTTCTGACTGCATTGCCTCTAGCCATTTCTCGGAGTCGATATCTGATATCGCCTCATTGTAGGTTTTGGGATCATCACCATGAGCACCATTACCTATGAGGAACATTTCCTCTACTTTCTTTAAAATAATACCTAAGTATCTTTCAGGAGGATGGAAAACTTTTTTCGATCTACGAGGTGGAGGAGGTAGTGTTCTTATTGGCTCAACCTGATTTGGTTCCAATTGGTCCTTAGCTCGTTGTACTTGTGAGACTTTCTCATCAAGCTTAATCTACTTTCCAATGCCACTATCTTGAATAAACTATTTTTCAAGAAAGATGGCATGTCGACTCACAATCACATTATGGTCTTCTGGAATGTAGAAATAGTATCCTAATGACTCTTTAGGATATCCTATGAATCAAGCTCTGAAGGACCTAAACTCTAACTTACCGTCTTGTTGTCTTTTGACATGAGCCGAACAACCCCAAATTTTGAGATGACTCAGACTTAGTTTCTTACCATGCCATATCTCATACGATGTGGTAGGAATGGTCTTAGAGGGAACCCTATTCAGTAGATAAATTGAAGTTAACAATGAATGTCTCTAAAGAAAATCAGGGAGGTCTGTGAAGCTCATCATGGATTAGACCATATCCAATAGAGTTCGATTTCTCCATTCTAAAACTCCGTTGAGTTGAGGTATTTCCAGTGGAGTCCATTGAGAGACTATGCCATTTTCCTTGAGATAGTCTAGGAATTTTTGACTAAGGTATTCACCTCCTCGATCTGATCGAAGAACCTTAATGGATTTTCTAGTTTGTTTTTCTACTTCATGTTTGAATTCTTTAAACTTTTCAAAAGCTTCAGACTTATGTCTCATAAGATACACATATCCATACCTAGATAGATCATCGGTAAAGATAATGAAGTAGACAAAATTGCCTCTAGCCAGCACATCAAATGGGCCACACACATCAGTATGTACTAGGGCAAGAAGATCTATGGCCCTTTTCCCATGTCCAATAAAAGGAAGTTTAGTCATTTTGCCTTGAAGACAAGATTCATAAGTTGGATATGACTCGGAAGTCAACGGACTCAATAGCCCATTTTTCTCCAATTTATTGATCCTATCTTCTGCTATATGACCTAATCTCAGGTGCCATAGATACCTATCGTTTGGACTATCCTTAGGTCATTTGGCATTTATGTTTTGCTCGATAGTTAGAACAGATACATCAATATGTAGCTGATAAAGATCATTAATAAGAAAATCATTTGTAATTTTATTTCTTTCATAAAGAATGTTACAATAGTCCTTAAAGAAGGTAATCACATAGCCTTCTAGTGCTAAGCATGAAACAGAAATCAAATTTCTGCTAGCTACAGGCACATAATAACAGTCTTTCAAAACTAAGTCTAAATCAGATGGTAATCGAAGAGGGTATGTTCCCACCACCACTGCAGCAACTCTTGCTCCATTACCGATGCATAGGATCATGTCTCCATCCCTCAGCCTCCTGCTATCCTTAAGACCCTGCATGGAAGTGCACAGATGAGCACTAGAACCAGAGTCAAGCACCCAACTGGATGCAGAAGAAATCGTAAGGTTAGACTCAATAACGAGCATACCTCTAGAAGGACCTTCCTTCTTGTTCTTCAGGGTGGCCAGGTAAGTAGGGCAGTTCTGCTTCCAATGGCCATCGCTGTTGCAATGGAAATACTTTTCTTTGGCAGTGGCTTTCATCTTTAGCTCTACCTTCTTCTTCTTTGCTCCTTCCATCTTTTACTTTTCTGCAGACTTCTTTTTCTTTTCAGAAGATTTTTTTTTGGAAGAAGTCCATTTATAGCAAGAATTAAGCTTTTAGAACCTTTCATAGAAAGCTCAGCAGTGACCAGCATGTTCATTAATTTGGCCAAGGAATTTTGAAGTTTATGCATGTGGTAATTCATGATGAATTGCCCATATGCATCAGTCAAGGATTGCAGAATAATGTCATTCCATAGATCGAAGTCTAACTTCACACCAAGCTTCTCAAGCTCTTCCATGTCCTTGATCATCATCAGACAGTGATCTTGGACTGACTGTCCATCACGCATCTTAGCCTTAAAAAGTTATTTCGTGACTTGATACTTTGCTGCGTGACTCTGTTCACCAAACATCTCCTATAGGTGAGCCAACATTTGGCGAGCAGTCCCGATATCTTCATGTTGGTGCTAGAGCTCATCAGACAACAAGCCCAACTTATAATATCTAGCCTTATTATCTTTGTCTATCCATTTTTCCAGAGATGCTCTCTGTTCAGTGGATGGATGGGCTGGTAAGGTGGGAGGATCATGATCTAATACATGGGTTAACTTCTCAAAATCCAAAATGATTTTGTAGTTTTTGAGCCAATCTTTATAATTGGGTCCAGTCAGTCTATGTGTGTCCAGGATACGTACTAATGGGTTGGATGCAGACGTTTTGCTATAGAGAGTCAAAGATTCAAGTTAGATACTATAATTATGACTTGACCAATTTGTTTAAGAATTTTATTTTTAAATAAATTAGCTCCCACTATTTTCTTGGATCTGTACACTTTCTCTGTAGAGATGCAAAAATCTCCACGATTAATGATTTCTAGTGGGTGGTGCAGTCTCACCAACTGACTCATCACCTCACCTAATAGCTTTTAGTGATGGCTTAGCCAATGAGTGGACAACTCTTGTTCAATGATTCTCTAATCATGGTACACCCAAACTTGGTCTCTAATTCATGAATCTCATTGTATCCGAAATATTGATCCACTCCTTAGTTAAGTCAGACCAACAATTTGCACAGACTGGATTTCTAATTTAGTCTCTCACCGTATCCAAAATATTGAGCCCAACTCATCCTCCAGCCCATAGCATCCAATGCCTAACAGACATGATTGCATCTTTCTGGTGCAACTGAGCCACTGTATCTAGCTGAGAACAATCAACCCTGAGAAGGTCCTGCACAGCTATAATGGTGGAAGATCTCCAACTTAATCTTTTCTTAGGGAGAATTGATTCAGGTCTCATTAAACTAGACTTATCATAGTCATAACAATTATGACTAACCTAGTGGCATGGGTTAGCTTGGATTATTGACCACCTCAAATTAGAACTGGGTCAACAGATATGGCCAGGTAAGTGAGACCGATGGAAGGGATATGCCATTAACTCGTACAAGAATGCATTTAGGTCGAGTAGCTCCTAATTAAAAATTAGTCGATCGTATGTGCCAAACTTACCTTAGACACCAAATTATTGAGTCAGAACCAATTGGGTTAGCCTACAATCCAGACTCTAACCTCTGAGCCTAATTAGGTCTTGCTTGATCGTGACTCGATCTTGACCCAGACTTAATCCTATTAGGCTGGTCAATTTAAGCATTGTTGATCCCATCTAACCAACTCTTGATTCGGTTTGATCAACCGCTTAGACCTAATTGAGCTATCCAAGCCCGAACTCAGTATTATGAATATGTCTTAGATCTAAAATTCTTAATTTTAGATTGAATTAATATTTCATAATCTTAATTTTTAATTAAGTAGGGTTCATAAATAAAATATGCACACTAAATCCTAGGGTTTCAGGATCTAGGGTTCTGTAGAAAGTAAATTTTGGATTTTTGATTAAGGATGAATGCGCAGCACCCCTACACATCATAAGAATGCCCCATCAGATGGGAGGAGAGGGCCTTTAAACCCTTTCTTCGTTCTTATGACCGGACGGCTAAGAGGAACGCCTTAATCAGCAACATGGAATACTACCAAACAGTTTTAGATCTATATCATATATCTCATATACAAATTAGACCTAATCATGGCATATTTTGCATACATCTCATGTATCAAATCATGCATATTTTCAGATCTAAATTATCTCATAATAATATGAAAAATTAGATTTAAATTGATCTCATCAAAATAAACTCTAATCTAGATAACTATGTAGAACTATTCTACAACTAGTCTAGACATGCATCAGTCATATCTCATATGATGTTAAAATTAAATAATTTTTATTTACTATTTTTTGGATATTATTATAATAATTATAATATAAAAAAATAGGTAATAAATAGATCTAAAATATAATTTAATCAAATTAAATTGAAAACATGCAAGACTATCTATAGAACTATTTTATTTTAGAACTACTCATGCATATTTTCTAATCTTAGATCCAAATCATTTAATTTTAATTTTTTCTGATTTCAGATCTAATCACATATCATGTGACATCTAAGATCACTTAATTTTTGATTAAAATAGATTTAAAATTAGATCTAAATACTTTAGAACCTTGGCTTTGATACCAGTTGAAGAAAAAATTCTGATTTTCCGGACCAGGTTTGTTCAGATCTGATCGGATCAAGAGATATATTTCAAAAAATTTTTTCTTTGATCTAGATCAGATCTGAGATATTTTAGATCTAATTTTATTATTTTAATAATAAAAAAAAAATCTAAATAAATTAAATCAAATTTAATTTATCTTGAACTAAGGTAATCCTATTATCCGTTGATGATCCTATAAGTAGCGGAAGGTTCTAGATCTAGCCACGCAAGTGCCTGGCCTCTACCAATATCCACTCAGGCTGGATCTAGAGATCCTCTTCTTCTCTATCATGTCTCCAAAAATTAAATCTAGATCTGATTTGGAGGATCTTCAAAATACCTTTCGAAGATCAGCAGTTGTCCTTTGCAGCGGTGCAGCCTTGTAGCTTTCTGTCGCCTTTCTTTTGTCTGGATTGCACCAATCAAAATCCCAAACTACTTTGGGCATGGTGAGGAGAGGGAGAAGATGGGCTTGGCATGGAGGAGGAGGAGAGAACCAGCCTTGGAGCATGGGAATTTTCAATTTTCTCTTGAGTTAGGCGCAGGGTCTTATTTATAGACTTTGCGTGATCCAACTCCTCTTCTTCCCAACCAATCACAGCCCTTTGTGAAATTAGATCTAAATATGATTGGTGAAAATAGAGTCCCTTAGATTCCTCCTTAGATGGCATCTAAGACCAATCAAACTTAGTTCTTAGGAGAAGTCTAATTGGAATCCAAAAAGAAGATGGAGCCCCTATCCAATAGGGACTCCTGGGCGCCTCCAACTTGGGCACACGCCAAGGGTGGCGTGCGCCCTCCTCACCAATTTTTGGTAGGAGGACAAGCCCCCACCAGCCCTTCAATAGGTATGTGACACATGGACAGAAGTCAAAGTATCAATGGTCAACATTTGACCAGTCAAAGGTCAACTTTTGACCAAAGTCAAAGGACGAGAAATGGCAGATGACCAAAAATGGCAGGTATTATCTTACAAAATAAGACAACCCTTTTTTGACTTGGACAGGCTCCAGTCAGACCAAGTGAAGGCCTCTGATCAAGCACAAACTCCTTTGGCTCAGTCAGGACAACTATTTATGATAGTAAAAGAAGAACGTTAGGTTCAATCGAGTGCTAGCATGATTTTCTTGAACCTAATTGAATCTCATTCAGATCAATTGAACTAGATCAGTTCAATTGATGATCACCAGATTCAAACCCTTGTTTGTGTGACCCAGTTAGGTTCAGTTCTGTATGGTAATGGGATATGTCATGATCTCTATCATCGACATCATCGAAACTCCTTTCGATGGATCAGAACTCTTCTGATTCGAATAGCTAGAATGATCGATCATCTAAATCATTCTAATTGCTCCCAAAATCCACCAGTGACACCTAGCAGTATATGGTGGCAACCCATCAGAGCTGAATGCGAACCTCTTGGTGCAGCTACCTATGTGATTAAGTTCTTCTATCTTGAGCCCCAATCAGATTAGGGTTAAGGTGAACTCGTCAAACCCTAGTCTCTATCATATGATGTAATCATTCGATTCAAGTCCGATGTGAAAACCTAAATAGAAACTCTTTCTATTATTTCACTCTGCCATGGCCATGGGCTTCTAGACTTGATTCTCATGATCATCATAGGGCTGCTCCTCTACCACCGAGGTAGATAGATTCCATCTTGATGCAATCCAGTTCCTACAATGAACATGCTATAGCCAACATACACCTCAGGGTTTCGTATGGCTAGGAGATCGAGTTATGGTGTAGTCAAACTATAACACCCTCAAGGTGAACTATCGATGCACCTCAGATCAAAGAACCAGACACACCACTGCAGCATCGAGTCAGTCATTGACGAGAAGGTAGACTTCCTAATGACTACTCGAGGTGGTCATGCTCAGTGCCCTCGTTCTCTAACGAGTATCTATACTCTCACTCCGGTGTCTCCACACCATAGACTCAAGACTCATCTACTAAAGAGAAGCAATTGTACACCAACCTTCCGGATCAATCACCATCCTCGTAATGATCCTATGGTCGGGAGCATTTTATGAGTTAATAATGATTATTCATGTCTTAAATTTTCAACTCTTGAAAATATGAATTATCATTACCATTAACTCAAAGGATGTATCACAGACACTAAATACACATATGTGATAGAAAATAATCCATTTTATTGATTATAGTCAAAATTATAATTTTGCCCTTTGAAGTGTATTATAAGTGTCAGCCAATTCTGGCTTCTAGGGCACATATATCTAACATGATCTAATATGAATTTAAAAGAAAAATTTTTAAAATATCTCTCTTGATCCAATCAGATCTAAACAAACCTAACGTGAAAAATCTGAATTTTTCCTTCACTTTTGGCCAAGGATGGTTATCATTTATCTATAAAGAAAAATTATTGTAATATCATTATGAATGATGTTATAATAATGCAAGAATAATAAAGAAATTATATTTATATTTTATCACAACCTGTGAGTGTAATGTACACTTCTAGAAAACATCCTAAATTAGATAATGTCTTTGATATCTATCTATGGCACTGTAGGCTAGGTCACATTAATAAGAACAGGATAAAAAGGTGGACCCAAGAGAAAATTCTCGAAGCCAGTGATTATGAATTACTTCCGATCTATGAGTCCTATCTTCTTAGAGAAATGATCAAGTCACCTTTTACTGGAAAGGATGAAAGAGCTACTGAGCTCTTAGGTCTAGTACATCCTAATGTATTGGACCAATGAGCACAGGTGCCAAAGGTAGATATTTCTACTTCATAAATTTTACAGATAATCTATCCAAGTATGGATATGTTTATCTGATGAAACATAAGTTGGATTCATTTGAAATGTTCAAAAGATTCCAAAGTAAAGTAGAAAAAAAAATTGAAAAGAATATTAAAACTCTTTAATCGAATCAAGGAGGTGAATATCTATCCAGTGAGTTCTTGACATATCTAGGAGAGAATGGGATTCTCTCATAGTGGACTCCTCCTGGGACACCACAGTGTAATGGTGTATTAGAAAGAAGAAATCGAACCTTGTTGGACATGGTTCAATCCATGATCAATTTTGCTAGTCTGCCTATTCATTTTGGGGTTATGCTCTTAAGACTGCATGTTATATATTGAACAATGTACCAAGTAAATCTATCGCAAAGACTCCATATGAGATATGGATTGGGTGTAGGCCTACACTCTCACACTTGTAGGTTTGGGGTTGTCCGATCTATGTCAAATGTTTGCATATAGATAAGCTTGAATCCTGATCTGATAAGTGTGTGTTTATAGAGTATCCCAAAGAAAGTAAGGGTTACTATTTCTACCATGCTGAAGAACAAAAGGTGTTTGTCAGTCTTAAGACAATCTTTTTGGAAAAGGTATTCCTTGGTGAAGAAACTGTTGCTTCTAAGATTGAACTTGAGAAAGTTCAACAGGTAGAGAACTCGATACCTACAGCTGAACCAGAACTAGATTCAATTAGATCAAATTTGGAGCCCAGTATACCTGCACCATTAAGGCAATTCGATAGAGTACTGAAGGAAAAAACCTATTTTTCAAGTCAGATCCGTTCAGATCTGATTTGATCAAGAAAAATATTTCAAATTTTTTTTTCTTAGATCTAAATCAGATCTAATCCTTTTTAGATTTAATTTGATGGATCTTAATAAAATAAAATAAATTAAATTAAATTAGATTTAATTTATATCTTGTTTTTAGGAAATCTTATTACCCTATGATGATCTTGCTGATTGCTTAAGATTTTGGATGCAGCCATGCAATCGCCTGGCCTCTATCGGTATCCACTTGGGCAGATTTTGGATATCTCCTCCTTCTTGATCTATCCTCTAAAGATTAGATCTAGATCTAATCTTGAAGGTCTTCAAAATAACTTTTGAAGATCCGATGTTGTCTCTTATAGCAGTGCTGCCTTCTTCCTTTCATGTCGCCTTTTTCTTGCCTGGATCGTACCAAATTGAAGCCCAAAGCTCCTTGAGCGTGGAGATGAGAGAGAGGATCTAAGGAAGGCATGTAGGAGAGAGGGAGAGAGCAATGTGGCATGGGCAAAGGGAGAAGTTCTCCAAAGCTAGGCACAGATAGGGTTTATATAGACCCTGCTGCACCATGCAGTGCCACATCATTCCGATCAATCACATCTCTTCATGCAATCAGATCTAAATCTGATTGATGGGATGACAACATCTGATCCAATCAGATGGGCGCCTCTCTCTAACACCCTTAGATGGTGCCAAGATTGGTCAAAGCAGAGTCCTTTGGCACCACCTAGTTTGATTCCAAGAAGCAACCTGGAGTCCCATCTGTATGGGACTCCAGGCATCCCTATCCTTAGGTGCACACCTTCCTAGGCATGCATCCCCTCCTTTCCTCTTTCTAGCAAGGGGACAAGCCCCTATCTGCTCTCTTATGGGTGCATGACACATGGGTAGATGTCTAAGTGTCAAAGGTCAATGTTTGACTAAAGTTAAAAGATAAGAATTAGCAGGTGATGAAAAATGGTAGATGTTATCTCAAATTTATCTCATAAATTAAAATAATTCTTTTTTGATCTGGACAAGCTTTAGTCAGATCAAGTAAAGGTACCTAAGTGAGCATAAATACATTTGACTCAGTTGAGATAACTTTTGATGATTGTAGAAGGAGAACATTAGGCTCAATCGTGTGCTAGCATGATTTCCTAGAACCTAATTGAATCTAATTCAAATCAATTGAACTAGATTAGTTCAATAAATGATATCCAAATCCAAACCCTTATTTGTGTGACCCAGTTAGGTTTAGTTCGGTATGGTAATAGGATATGTCGTGATCTCTATCATCGACATTATCGAAATACCTTCTAATGGATCAGAACTTTTCTGATTTAGACAACTAGAATGATCGATCATCCAAATCATTCTAATTACTCCTAAAATGCACCAGTGACACCTAGTAGTATATGGTGGCAATCCATCAGAACTGAAAATGAACCTCTTGGTGCAGTTACATGTGTGATTAAGTTCTTCTATCTTAAGCTTCGATCAGATTAGGATTAAGGTAAACTCATCAAAACCCTAATTTATATCATATGATTTAATCATTTGATTCAAGTTCGATGTGAAAACCTTAATAGAAACTCTTTCTATTATTTCACTCTACCATGGCCATGGGCTTATGGACTTGATTCTCATGATCATCATAGGGCTACTCCTCATCTACCAAGGTAGATAGATTTCCTCTTGGTGCAATCCAATTCCTATAATGAACATGCTATAGCCAACATACACCTCAGGATTTTGAATGGCTAGGAGATCGAGTCATGGTGTAGTCAAACTATAACACCCTCAAGGTGAACTGCCAATGCACCTTAGGTCAAAAAATTAGACACACCACTGTAGCTTCGAGCCAGTCATCGACGAGAAGGTAGACTTACTTATGACTGCTCGAGGTGGTCACGCTCAGTGCCCTCATTCTCTAATGAGTACTTGTATTCTCTCTCTGATGTCTCTACATCGTAGACTCAAGACTCATCTACTACAAAGAAGCGATTGTATACCAAGCTTTCAGAACATCACCATCCTCATGATGATTCTACGGTCAAAAGCATTTTATGAGCTAATAACGAAAATTCATGTCTTAAATTCTCAACTCTTAAAAATAGGAATTATCATTATCATTAACTCAAAAGATGTTTCACAGACACTAAATATATATTATGATAGAACATAATTTATTTTATTATTTATAGTCAAAATTATAATTTTGCCTTTAGAAGTGTACAATAAGTGTCAGCCAATTCTGACTTCTAGGATGTACATATCTAATATGTACCGCATCAGTCGAACAGAAACTATGGTTTCTTAATTCGAGATGGTGATCCCATCAAACTCGATGAGAATTATGAGGATCCAAATAGAAACTATGTTTTCTTGATCCGAGATGGTGATCCCATCAAACTCGATGAGAATTATGAGGATCCGATCACCTACATGGATGCTATGCAGAGACCTGATTTTGAGAGATGGCTTGAGGCCATAAAATCCAAGATGGAGTCCATGAAGGTCAACGATGTGTGGACATTAGTTGACCCATCTGAAGGGGTTAAATCCATTGGGTGTAAATAGATCTTCAAAAAAAAAGAGATGTAGATAAAAAGATGGAGACTTATAAAGCCTATCTGATTGCCAAATGGTATCATCAATGTCATGGTATTGACTATGATGAGATGTTTTCTCCTATGGTAATGCTCAAATCCATTCGGATAATGCTTGTGATAGCTGTCCATCTGGACTATGAGATCTGGCAGATGGATGTGAAAATAGCTTTCTAAATGAAGAGCTGACTGAAGAGGTGTATATGATACAACCTGAGGGGTTCACATTCATAGATGAGTCCAAGGTGTGTAGGCTTTAGAGATCCATTTATGGATTGAAGCAGGCATCTCGAAGTTGGAATATGCATTTTGATAAGATGATCAAAATGTATGGCTTCATTAAGAATGGAGAAGAACCCTACATTTATAAATGGGCAAATGGTCCAGCAATAGTATTGCTTATCTTGTACGTGGATGACATTCTCTTAATCGGAAATGACATCCCTATACTCTAGGGAATAAAAGTCTGGTTGTCATCACAGTTCTCCATGAAGGACTCGGGAGAAGCATCCTACATTTTAGGGATGAAGATCTATAGAGATAGATCTAAGAGGATGCTTGGATTATCCCAGTCCACATATATAGATACTGTGCTGAAGAGGTTTAGCATGGAGAATTCCAAAAAGGGCTATCTTCCAATAGGCCATGAAATTTCTTTCTTTAAGAAGGATTGTCCGACAACTTTTGAAGAAAGAGAGCATATGAGCAGAGTCCCATATGCTTCGACAGTGGAATCTATCATGTATGCCATGACATATACAAGATCAGATGTGGCATACTCACTAGGAGTAGCAAGTAGATACCAATCTGATCCTGGAGAAAACCACTGGAAAGTGGTTAAAGCCATACTTAAGTATTTAAAAAATACTAGAGACCAATGATTGGTTTATGGTGAGTCAGATCTGAAATTTGTGGGATTTATAGACTCCAACTTTCAATCTGATCATGATGACAGCAGAAGTATGTCAAGATATATCTTTACTCTGAATGGTGGAGCCATCTATTGAAAGAGTTCCAAGCAGCATACTATGGCAGACTCTGTTTGCGAAGCAGAGTACATGATAGCATCAAATGCTGCAAAGAAAGTTGTATGGCTAAAAAAGTTCATCACCGAGCTCAGAGTAGCACCCTCCCTTGATAGTCCAGTCCTGCTCTACTATGATAGCACTGGTGCCATTGCTCAAGCGAAAGAATCGAAGGGACACCAGCGGACGAAGCATATTCTAGTTTTAAATATTCTCTTAAGTATCTCTCAGATTTTTCACCATTACAAGTAAGCTAGGAGGGCTTCTGAAAGTGATCTAGCCATTGGAAGTTCAAAAATAGCTGTTGGAAGACGTATGGAGTGAAAAAGCTATGAAACTAAAAATTAGCCATTACAAGCACTGGGCTGGTTCAGTTTTTAACTAGGTCGACTCAGTCCAAACTGGGTCAGCTTAGTTTTTAGCTGCATTGGCTTAGTCTCAGAGATCCTGAAATGCCTATTTCTATCATCTTCTATTTTTTGAGACTGGGATGGCTACTTTTCTGACCGAGTCAGCTCAATTGAAAACTGGGTTAGTTTAGTCCCCTGGGTCATGAAAAGTTTTTCTTTTTATCCTTTTTGTCTTTTGCTTTCATTGAGACTATGTCGGCTCAGTCTTAAACTGGGTCAGTCTAGTTTGCATGCCAAGCATGCCAGAAACTATTTATGATTCTTTCTTCTTCACATTTTTTTATAGGCTAGACTTATCCTTTTTGCCTTGATTTAATCTTCATTATAGCCTCTTGAAAGATGTATCCACTTTAAAATATCTCCTCTAAAATCTTGAGTGATGAGTCTTTATTTGGATGAATGAGAATACTTGATATTTGTGAGCTCTTAAAATTTACAAGTACACATCCTCATAAATAATATTAGTAATTTAATAATCTATATTCAAATACTTTTGTTATCATTAAAATCAATCTAGGATCAACATCGGGGCTTGTCCTAATCCCATGTGATGGGAATTAGGACAAGGGTTGTTTGACCCAGTCTTTATAGGAATGAAGGGAGGAGGCGCATGCCCCTTAGGATTTCTCTTGGGGCATGCACCCCAAATGGATATTCATGAGAGAGGAGAGTGCATGCTCCTTTTGGCATGTGCCCTTAGTGGATATACATGGGGTTTATCCATTCAAAATGTTTGAATGGGTCAAGGCATTTGAATAAGTTGAAACACCTTGAAAAATTTTATCTCTATGCCAACTCCCCATTATCTGATAATGTGGCACCATATTTCCCTTTATATTATGCAACAAAAATAAGGAAAAATCCAATAGTGGGTGTGGAACTCAAGGAAGAGTCCTTCTGCTTGTTGGTTTTGACCCGTTCAAAACCCATAAGCCCTAGGACTCTAGGGTTGCACATGGTCTATAAATAGACCCCATCGTCCAAGGGTTTGTTCATTCCAGTTCACCATGCCCAAGCTCTATCCCCATCTCCTCCTCCATTCCTCATCTCCCTCCTCCTCTCCCTCTTCTAAGGGTTGGGTGGATCAGCACTCAAAAGAGTTGAAGTACTGCTACTACAAAGATTGAGTCAAGAAGATTCGGTTCGTCAGACGATCAACCTGTTGCCAAAGATCGGATCGAAGGTGCACCAGAGAAGTTCTAGATCTGATCTTTTGAGATTAGATCTAGAAGGAAAAGTCCTCCAAATTTGACCCGAGTGGATGCTGGTAGAGGCCAGGCACATCATGGCTAACATCAGAACCTTGGATAGCATCAGGATCATCACTGTGGGTGAATTATTCACTCAAAATAGGTGGTATTAGATACCATAATTTAGTTTTTAATTTTAGATTAATCTAATCAGATCTGAGAACTCTTAGATCTGATCAGATCAGTACATAAAAAGTTTTAAAATTTTGTTGCATAAATTGATCCGATCAAGCCGATCCTGCGCTAGTTCTTTCAGTTTACACTCGCATCCACATGCAAATGATAAAGTCCATCAATCAAATACGCACGTGCAATAATTTTATTTCCAAAATAAATTGAACACATATCTTTATTAGAATAAAAAATATAATTATCTTGTGCCAGCATAAATATGAAAATTAAATTCCTACTGGCTATAGGTGCATATTAACAATCTTTTTAAAATAAACTAATTCCTAATGGTAACTTAAGAGAGTAAGTGTTGGTGATGACAGCAGCAACTCTTGCTCCATTGCCTACTCGAAGAGTGATCTTGCTTTCTCTCAGTCCTCTAAACTCTTCAAGATCCTATATTGAAGTGCACAGGTGAGCACTCAAACCAGAATGTCAAATCCAAATAGAAGAAGAGGAAATCATTAAATTAGTTTCAATTACGAGCAAACTAGATGTACCTTCGAAAGGTGCATCCTTCTTCCTATTCTTCACTATTGCTTGGAATGCAGGACAATTTCTCCTCCAATGGCCTTCGATATTGCAGTAGAAACATTTTTCCTTATTGTTGACCTTCTTCGGAGCTTTCTTCTTCTTTCTGCTCTCGATCTTTTGCTTCTTTATAGGCTTCTTGTTCTTCTTCTTTTAAATAGATTTTCTCTTGGAAGAAACATGCTCCATAGTAAGAACTGTACCCCTTGAATCTTTCAAGGTGCGCTCTACTATCACCAGCATATCCAATATTTCAAGCAAGGTGCTATTGATCTTGTTTATATGGTTGTTCATAATAAAGTACCCATATGAATCAAAAAGGGATTAGAGGATCAAATCCAGCTATAGTTCCCTATCCATGTTCACTCTGAGCTTCTAAAGCTCCTCTATATCCTTGATCATGGATAGACTGCCCATCGTGCATCTTCACTCTAAAATGTCTTCGAAAGACCTCAAAGCAAGCCGTACAACTCTGCTCACCATACAATTCTTGTAGGTGAGCTAGAATATCCCTAGCAGTTCTAATATCTTTATGTTGATGCTGAAGATCGTTGGACATGGATGCAAGAATGTAGTACTTGATCTTATTGTCATCATCCATTCATTTATCAAGTGCAATTCATTGATCAGTTGATAGACGAGCCGGCAACATAGGCATTTTCTGGTCTAGGACATTGGTTAATTTCTTAGAACTAAGAATAACCGTCAAGTTTTGGAGCCAATCTTTATAATTATGGTTGGTCAACCTATTTGTGACAAGGATTCAAGCTAAGAGATTTGAACTCAATATGGTTAACTGCATAGATAAACAATTTCTAATTAGAAGTTTGCAATTGTATTAATATTTGTTATAAGGACTTTAATAAACAAACAAAGCTTCCACTATTTCTACGTATCTCCCTCATTCCTCGAGTGGAGAAATAGAAACCTATATGCAATCAATTTCTAGTAAGTACTATTAGATATATGTGCCCTAGAAGCCAGAATTAGCTGACACTTGTAATACACTTCTAGGGGCAAAATTATAATTTTGACTAAAATCAATAAAATGTGTTATTTTCTATCACATATGTGTATTTAGTGTCTGTGATACATCCTTTGAGTTAATGATAATGATAATTCATATTTTCAAGAGTTGAAAATTTAAGACATGAATAATCATTATTAACTCATAAAATGCTCCTGACTATAGGATCATCACGAGGATGGTGATTGATCCGGAAGGTTGGTGTACAATCGCTTCTATTTAGTAGATGAGTCTTGAGTCTATGGTGTGAAGACACCAGAGCGAGAGTACAGGTACTCGTTAGAGAACGAGGCCACTGAGCGTGACCACCTCGAGTAGTCATTAGAAAGTCTACCTTCTCGTCAATGACTGACTCGATGCTGCAGTGGTGTGTCTGGTTCTTTGACCTGAGGTGCATCGATAGTTCACCTTGAGGGTGTTATAGTTTGACTACACCATAACTCGATCTCCTAGCCATTCGAAATCCTGAGGTGTATGTTGGCTATAGCATGTTCATTGTAGGAAACTGGATTGCATCAAGATGGAATCTATCTACCTCGGTGGTAGAGGAGCAGCCCTATGATGATCATGAGAATCAAGTCCAGAAGCCCATGGCCATGGCTAGAGTGAAATAATAGAAAGAGTTTCTATTTAGGTTTTCACATCGGACTTGAATCGAATGATTACATCATATGACAGAAACTAGGGTTTGACGAGTTCACCTTAACCCTAATCTGATCGGGCTCAAGATAGAAGAACTTAATCACACAGGTAGCTGCACCAAGAGGTTCGCATTCAGCTCTGATGGGTTGCCACCATATACTGCTAGGTGTCACTGGTGGATTTTTAGAGCAATTAGAATGATTTAGATGATCGATCATTCTAGCTATTCGAATAAAAAAAGTTCTGATCCATCGAAAGGAGTTTCGATGATGTCGATGATAGAGATCATGACATATCCCATTACCATATAGAACTGGACCTAACTAGGTCACACAAACAAGGGTTTGAATCTGGTGATCATCAATTGAACTGATCCAGTTTAATTGATCTGAATGAGATTCAATTAGGTTCAAGAAAATCGTGCTAGCACTCGATTGAACCAAATGTTCTTCTTTTACTATCATAAATAGTTGTCCTGAGTGAGCCAAGGATGGCGTGCGCCCAAGCAGGAGGCTTCCAGGAGTCCCTGTTGGATAGGGACTTTATCTCTTTTTTGGATTTCGATTAGACTTCTCCCAAGAACCAACTTTGACTGGTCTTAGGCACCATCTAAGGATGAATCCAAGGGACTCTATTTCCACCAATCAGATTTAGATCTGATTTTACAAAGGGTTGTGATTGGTTGGAAAGAAGAGGAGTTGGATCATGCATAGTCTATAAATAAGACCCTACACCCAACTCAAAAGAAAAACAAAAGAAAATTCCCACGCCCCAAGGCTGCCTCTCTCCTCCTCCTCCACACCAAGTCCATCTTCTTCCTCTCCTTTCCATGCCCAAAGGGGTTTGGGATCCAAGTTGGTGCGATTCCAGATCAAGAGAAAGGGCGATCAAAAAGCTAGAAGGCTGCGCTGCTGCAAAAGGACAACTGCTGATCTTCAAAAGGAGTTTTGAAGATCCTCCAAATCAGATTCAGATCTAATTTTTGGAGATGTGATAGAGAAAGAAGAGGATCTCTAGATCCAACCTGAGTGGATACCGATAGAGGCCAGGCACTTGCGTGGCTAGATCCAGAACCTTCCACTACTTATAGGATCATCAATGGATAATAGGATTACCCAACATCACGGTAAATTAAATTTGATTTAATTTATCCTTATTCTATTTTATTTATTAAAATAATAAAAATTAGATCTAAAACATATCAAGATCTGATTTGAATCAAGAAAAAAAATTTTGAAATATATCTCTTGATCTGATCAGATCTGAACGAACCTGGATCCGAGAAAATCAGGATTTTCCTTCAACTGGTATCAGAGCCAAGGTTCTAAAAGTATTTAGATCTGATTTTAAATTTATTTTAATTAAAAATAAGTAATTTTAGATGTCACATGAGATGTGATCAGATCTGAAATTAAAAAAATTAAAATTAAATGATTTGGATCTAAGATTAGAAAATATGCATGACTAGTTCTAAAATAGAATAGTTCTATAGAATAGTCTTGCATGTTTTCAATTTAATTTGATTAAATCATATTTTAGATCTATTTATTTACTATTTTTTGATATTATAATTATTATAATAATATCTAAAAAATAGTAAATAAAAATTATTTAATTTTAAATATCATATGAGATATGATTGATGCATGTCTAGACTAGTTGTAGAATAGTTCTACATAATTATCTAGATTAGAATTTATTTTGATTAGATCAATTTAAATCTAATTTTTTAGATTATTATGAGATAATTTAGATCTGAAAACATGCATGATTCGATACATGAGATGTATGCAAAATATGCCATGATTAGATCTAATTTGTATATGAGATATATGATATAGATCTAAAACTATTTTGTAGTATTACATGTTCCTGATTAAGGCGTTCCTCTTGGCCGTCCGGTCATAAGAACGAAGAAGGGTTTAAAGGCCCTCTCTTCCCATTCGATGGGGTGTTCTTATGATGTGTAGGGGTGCTGCGTGTTCGTCCTTAATCAGAAACCCAAAACTTACTTTCTGCAAAACCCTAGATCCTGAAACCCTAGGATTTATTGTGCATATTTTATTTATGAACCCTACTTAATTAAAAATTAAGATTATGGAAATATTAATTAGGTCTAAAATTGAGAATTTTAGATCTAAGACATATTCATAATACTGGGTTCGGGCTTGGGTAGCTCAATTAGGTCTAAGCGGTTGATCAAACCGAATCAAGAGTTGGTTAGATGGGATCAACAATGCTTAAATTGACCAGCCTAATAGGATTAAGTCTGGGTCAAGATCGAGTCACGATCAAGCAAGACCTAATTAGGCTCAGAGGTTAGAGTCTGGATTGTAGGCTAACCCAATTGGTTCTGACTCAACAATTTGGTGTCTAAGGTAAGTTTGGCACAGTTTTCGACTGGTTTTTAATTGGAAGCTAATGGCTATTCCGAGTTAACGGCATATTCCTTCCACCGGTCTCACTTACCTGGCCATATCTGTTGACACAGTTCTGATCTGAGGTGGTCAATAATCCGAGCTAACCCATGCCACTAGGTTAGTCATAATTGTTATGACTAATGACAAGTCTAGTTTAATGAGACCTGAATCAATTCTCCCTAAGAAAAGATTAAGTCTGAGGTCTTCCACCATTGTAGATGTGCGGGCCCTTCCCGGGGTTGATTGTTCTCGGCTGGATACAGTGGCTCAGTTGCACCGGGAAGATGCAACCATGTCTATTAGGCATTGGATGCTATGGGCTGGAGGATGAGTTGGGCTCAATATTTCGGATACGGTGAGAGACTCAATTAGGAACCCAGTCTATGCAAATGGTGGGTCTGACTTAACTAAGGAGTGGATCAATATTTCGGATACGGTGAGATTCATGAATTAGAGACCAAGTTTGGGTGCACCATGATTAGAGAATCATTGAACAAGAGTTGTTCACTCATTGGCTAACCCATCACCAATAACTGTTAGGTGAGGTGATGAGTCAGTTGGTGAGACCGCACCACCCACTAGAAATCATTAATCATGGAGATTTTCGCATCTCTACAGAGGGAGTGTAGGGATCCGAGAAAATAGTGGGAGCTAATTTGTTTAAAAATAAAATCCCTAAACAAATTGGTCAAGTCAATAATTACAGTATCTAACTAGAATCTTTGACTCTCTATAGGAAAAATGTCTGCGTCCAACCCATTGGCACGTATCCTGGACACACATAGACTGACTGGACCCAATTATAAAGATTGGCTCAGGAACTACAAAATTATTTTGGGTTTCAGAGAAGTTAACCCATGTTTTGGACCAGGACCCTCCCACCTTACCAGCCTCGTCCATCCACTGAACAGAGAGCGTCTCTGGAAAAATGGATAGACGAAGATAATAAGGCCAGATATTACATGTTGGGCTCGATGTCTGATGAGCTCCAGCGCCAACATGAAGATATCGGGACTGCTCGCCAAATGTTGGCTCACCTGCAGGAGATGTTTGGTGAACAGAGTCGCGCAGCCAAATATCAAGTCACGAAATGACTTTTTAAGGCTAAGATGCGTGATGGGCAGTCAGTCCAAGATCACTGTCTGATGATGATCAAGGACATGGAAGAGCTTGAGAAGCTCGGTGTGAAGTTGGACTTGGATCTGCAGAACGATATTATTCTGCAATCCTTGACTGATGCATATGGGCAATTCATCATGAATTACCACATGCATAAACTTCAAAATTCCTTGGCCGAATTAATGAATATGCTGGTTCACCGCTGAGCTTTCTATGAAAGGTTCTAAAGGCTCAGTTCTTGCTATGGAACGGACTTCTTCCAAAAGAAAGTCTTATGGAAAGAAAAAAGAAGTCTGTGAAAAAGCAAAAGGTGGAAGGATCAAAGAAGAAGAAGGCAGAAGCCGAAGAAGAAGGCCGATGTCAAAGGAAAGTGTTTCCATTGCAACAGCGACGGCCATTGGAAGCGGAACTGCCCTACTTACCTGGCCACCCTGAAGAACAAGAAGGAAGGTCCTTCTGGAGGTATGCTCGTTATTGAGTCTAACCTTACGGATTTCTTCTGCATCCAGTTGGGTGCTTGACTCTGGTTCTAGTGCTCATCTGTGCACTTCTATGCAGGGTCTTGAGGATAGCAGGAGGCTGAGGGATGGAGACATGATCCTACGCATCGGTAATGGAGCAAGAGTTGCTGCAGTAGCCGTGGGAACATACCCTCTTCGATTACCATCTGGTTTAGACTTAGTTTTGAAAGACTGTTATTATGTGCCTGCAGCTAGCAGGAATTTGATTTCTGTTTCATGCTTAGCACTAGAAGGCTATGTGATTACCTTCTTTAAGGACCATTGTAACATTCTTTATGAAAGAAATAAAATTGCAAATGGTTTCCTTATTAATGGTCTTTATCAGCTACATATTGATGTACCTATTCTAACTATCGAGCAAAACGTGAATGCCAAACGACCTAGGGATAGTCCAAATGATAGATATCTATGGCACCTGAGATTAGGTCATATAGCAGAAGATAGGATCAACAAATTGGAGAAAAATGGGCTATTGAGTCCATTGACTTTTGAGTCATATCCAACTTGTGAATCTTGTCTTCAAGGCAAAATGACTAAACTCCCTTTTGTTGGACATGGGGAAAGGGCCACAGATCTCCTTGCCCTAGTACATACTGATGTGTGCGGCCCATTTGATGTGCCGGCTAGAGGCAATTTTGTCTACTTCATTACCTTTACCGATGATCTGTCTAGGTATGGGTATGTGTATCTTATGAGACACAAGTCTGAAGCTTTTGAAAAGTTCAAAGAATTCAGACATGAAGTAGAAAAACAAATTGAAAACCCATTAAGGTTCTTCGATCAGATCGAGGAGGTGAATACCTTAGCCGGGAATTCCTAGACTATCTCAAGGAAAATGGCATAGTCTCTCAATGGACTCCACCAGGAACACCTCAACTCAACGGGGTTTCAGAACGGAGAAATCGGACTCTATTGGATATGGTTCGATCCATGATGAGCTTCACAGACCTCCCTGATTTTCTTTGGGGACATTCATTGTTAACTTCAATTTATCTACTGAATAGGGTTCCCTCTAAAACCGTTCCTACCACACCGTATGAGATATGGCATGGTAAGAAACCAAGTCTGAGTCATCTCAGAATTTGGGGTTGTCCGGCTCATGTCAAAAGACAACAAGCGGACAAGTTAGAGTTTAGGTCCTTTCAGAGCTCGATTCATAGGATATCCTAAAGAGTCATTAGGATACTATTTCTACATTCCAGAAGACCACAATGTGATTGTGAGTCGACATGCCATCTTTCTTGAAAAATAGTTTATTCAAGATAGCGGCATTGGAAAGCAGATTAAGCTTGATGAGAAAGTCTCACAAGTACAACGAGCTAAGGACCAATTGGAACCAAATCAGGTTGAGCCAATAAGAACACTACCTCCTCCACCTCGTAGATCGGAAAGAGTTTTCCCGTCCCCCTGAAAGATACTTAGGTATTATTTCAGAGGAAGTAGAGAAAATGTTCCTCGTAGGTAATGGTGCTCATGGTGATGATCCCAAAACCTACAACGAGGCGATATCAGATATCGACTCCGAGAAATGGCTAGAGGCAATGCAGTCAGAAATTGACTCGATGCACTCAAACCAAGTCTGGACCTTGGTAGATCCACCAGAAGGTATAGTACCTATTGGGTGTAAATGGATCTTCAAGAGAAAGATTGGTGCAGATGGGAATGTGGAGACATTCAAGGCTAGACTAGTGGCAAAAGGTTATAGTCAACGCGAAGGCATTGACTATCAGGATACCTTTTTCCCAGTGGCTATGCTAAAATCCATCCGCACATTGCTTGCCGTTGCAGCCTATTTCGATTATGAAATATGGCAAATGGACGTGAAAACGGCATTCTTAAATGGATATCTTGAGGAAGATATCTATATGGAACAGCCGCTAGGTTTCACATCCAGTGATACTGATCACAAGGTTTGCAAGCTGCAAAGGTCCATATATGGACTTAAGCAAGCATCTCGGAGCTGGAACACTCATTTCAATGATGTGATCAAAAAGTTTGGTTTCATCAAAAATGAAGAGGAACCATGTGTTTTCAAAAAGGTCAGTGGGAGCGCTGTTGTCTTCCTCGTATTGTACGTGGATGACATCCTCCTTATTGGGAATGATATTCCCATGTTGACGATCAGTCAAAATATGGTTGTCCAAGGAATTCTCCATGAAAGACCTAGGTGAAGCATCCTTTATTCTAGGAATTAAGGTCTATAGGGATAGACCGAATAGGATGCTAGGACTTTCACAGAAGATGTACATAGAGGAAGTACTAAAGAGGTTTAGTATGGAAAACTCTAAGAGGGGATTAATACCCTTCAGACATGGTATTCATCTTTCCAAGAAGATGTGCCCTAGCACACCTGAGGAAATAGAACGCATGAGCAAGATCCCTTATGCTTCTGCAATAGGGAGCCTCATGTATGCCATGCTATGTACACGACCTGATATAGCCCATGCTGTGAGTGTCACAAGCAGATATCAGTCAAATCCAGGTGAAGAACACTGGACTTCTGTGAAATGTATCCTTAAGTACTTGAGAAGAACTAAGGATATGATGTTGGTCTTTGGTAACGGAGAACTCCAAGTCCAGGGATACACAGACTCGGATTTCATGTCCGATATAGATGATCGAAAGTCGACATCTGGGAGTCTGTTTGTGTGCAATGGTGGTGCTGTCAGCTGGAAGAGTTTCCAAGCAAACCGTGATAGCAGATTCCACCATGGAAGCAGAATATATCGCTGCATCAGAGGCTATGAAGGAAGCATTCTGGTACAAGAAGTTTGCTGCAGAAATTGGAGTAATGCCATCAGATGCCATTCCTCTATACTGCGACAACAATGGCGCCATAGCCCTTGCTAAGGAGCCGAGGTCTCACCAGAAATCCAAGCACATTGAGCGGCGATACCACCTCATCCGCGATTACCTCGAGAAGGGTTACGTCGAGGTCAAGAGAGTCAACTCCACAGATAATGTGGCAGACCCACTTACAAAGCCGTTGGGCCAGCAGAAGATCGAAGCCCACCTTGAGAAGATGGGACTTAGACTTGTAGCCAATTGGCTTTAGGACAAGTGGGAGATTGTTAGATATATGTGCCCTAGAAGCCAGAATTGGCTGACACTTGTAATACACTTCTAGGGGCAAAATTATAATTTTGACTAAAATCAATAAAATGGGTTATTTTCTATCACATATGTGTATTTAGTGTCTGTGATACATCCTTTGAGTTAATGGTAATGATAATTCATATTTTCAAGAGTTGAAAATTTAAGACATGAATAATCATTATTAACTCATAAAATGCTCCCGACCATAGGATCATCACGAGGATGGTGATTGATCCGGAAGGTTGGTGTACAATCGCTTCTCTTTAGTAGATGAGTCTTGAGTCTACGGTGTGGAGACACCGGAGCGAGAGTACAGGTACTCGTTAGAGAACGAGGGCACTGAGCGTGACCACCTCGAGTAGTCATTAGGAAGTCTACCTTCTCGTCAATGACTGACTCGATGCTGCAGTAGTGTGTCTGGTTCTTTGACCTGAGGTGCATCGGCAGTTCACCTTGAGGGTGTTATAGTTTGACTACACCATTACTCGGTCTCCTAGCCATATGGAACCCTGAGGTGTATGTTGGCTATAGCATGTTCATTGTAGGAACTGGATTGCATCAAGATGGAATCTATCTACCTCGGTGGTAGAGGAGCAGCCCTATGATGATCATGAGAATCAAGTCCAGAAGCCCATGGCCATGGCAGAGTGAAATAATAGAAAGAGTTTCTATTTAGATTTTCACATCGGACTCGAATCGAATGATTACATCATATGACAGAGACTAGGGTTTGACGAGTTCACCTTAACCCTAATCTGATCGGGGCTCAAGATAGAAGAACTTAATCACACAGGTAGCTGCACCAAGAGGTTCGCATTCAGCTCTGATGGGTTGCCACCATATACTGCTAGGTGTCACTGGTGGATTTTGGGAGCAATTAGAATGATTTAGATGATCGATCATTCTAGCTGTTCGAATCAGAAGAGTTCTGATCCATCGAAAGGAGTTTCGATGATGTCGATGATAGAGATCATGACATATCCCATTACCATACAGAACTGAACCTAACTGGGTCACACAAACAAGGGTTTGAATCTGGTGATCATCAATTGAACTGATCTAGTTCAATTGATCTGAATGAGATTCAATTAGGTTCAAGGAAAATCGTGCTAGCACTCGATTGAACCTAACGTTCTTCTTTTACTATCATAAATAAGTTGTCCTGACTGAGCCAAAGGAGTTTGTGCTCAATCAGAGGCCTTCATATGGTCTGACTGGAGGTTGTCCAAGTCAGAAAAGGGTTGTCTTATTTTGTAAGACATTACCTGCCATTTTTGGTCACCTGCCATTTCTTGTTCCTTTGACTTTGGTCAAAAGTCTACCTTTGACTGGTCAAATGTTGACCATTGATACTTTGACTTTTGACCACATGTCATGCACCTATTGGAGAGCTGGTGGGGGCCTTGTCCCCCTGCCAGAACCTGGCAAGGAGGAGGGCGCGCACGCCAAGGGTGGCGTGTGCCCAAGTTAGGAGGCGCCTAGGAGTCCCTGTTGGACAAGGACTCCATCTCCTTTTTGGATTCCAATTAGAGTTCTCCTAAGAACCAACTTTGACTGGTCTTAGGCACCCTCTAAGGAGGAATCCAAGGGACTCTATTCCCACCAATCAGATTTAGATCTGATTTCACAAAGGGTTGTGATTGGTTGGGAAGAAGAGGAGTTGGATCACGCATAGTCTATAAATAAGACCCTGCGCCCAACTCAAAAAAAAAAAAAAAAATTCCACATGCCCCAAGGCTGCCTCTCTCCTCCTTCCTCCATGCCAAGTACATCTTCTCCCTCTCCTCTCCACGTCCAAAGTGAGTTTTGGGATCTTGGTTGGTGCGATTCCAGATCAAGAGAAAGGCGATCAGAAAGCTAGAAGGCTGCGCTGCTGCAAAGGACGACTGCTGATCTTCAAAAGGAGTTTTGAAGATCCTCCAGATCAGATCCAGATCTAATTTTTGGAGATGTGATAGAGAAGAAGAGGATCTCCTAGATCCAAGCCTGAGTGGATATCGGTAGAGGCCAGGCACTTGCGTGGCTAAGATCCAGAACCTTCCGCTGCTTACAGGATCATCAACAGGGATAATAGGATTACCCTAATCAAGGTAAATTAAATTTGATTTAATTTATCTTTTATTTTATTTTATTAAAATAATAAAAATCAGATCTGAAATATTCTAGATCTGATTTAGATAAAAAAAATTAAAATATATCTCTTGATCCTATCAGATCTGAACGAACCTGATCCGAAAAATCAGGATTTTCCTATTTCTACGTATCTCCCTCATTCCTCGAGTGGAGAAACAGAAACCTATATGCAATTAATTTCTAGTAAGTACCGCTCTCCTACTGATCCATGCACACCTCACCTAACAGTTATTGGTGAACATAGACCAATGAGTAGACAACACTTTATCTATTGCTACACTAAGCAAGATGCAACGAGTTCGATCTCTAAGTCTTGTGGACTCACCTAATAGTTATTAACATATTTCTTAGTTAAGTCAGATGCACCATACACCAACGAGTGTAAAGCCATCATTGGGTCCTTTATCTAATAGTTATTGGGCCCACCTCATCTCTACCTTGGGGCATCCAATATCGTAGAGTGGTTGTACCTATCCAATGCAACCGAATCACTATGACAAGCCAAGAATGATCAATGCCATGTAGGCACCCACATCTTTATAATGGTGGAAGACCGCTAGACTTATTATCTAATTAAGAAGATTTAGGTTTAGATCTCATCCTTAATTAATCATAATGGTTATGACTAATCCAGTGGCATGGGCTAGCTTGAATCATTGGCAACTTGACTCAACTTAATCAACCAAATTGATCAGATAAGTGAGATCGATGGAAGGAATATGCCATTAACTCATCGTAGACTCAATCTATGTGAGTAGCTCCCAATTAAAAACTACCAATCAAATTTGTCTAACTTATCTTAGATACCAAATTAATCAATAAAAATTGGTCATATTAACCTACAATTTAGGCTTGAACTGCCGGACCAAATTAGGTCTTTTAGATTTGATCGATAACATATGACTATTAATCGATCTAACCATACTATAACTAATTGGATTGGTCATGAGTATATTTGACCTAATCCTAATCAACATTTGATTGGTTTGATCAACCGCTCAAATCTAAACCTAATTGAACTATCCATGTCCTTAACCCATGTTTTATGCATTAAAATTTAGATCTTAAATTCATAATTTTAGATCTTTTAATTTTAAATCTTAAATTTTTAATTAAGTGCATTATGAACATGGTTTAGTTCAGATGTAAAAATAATTTAAACTAATTAAATTATATCACATATAATTTTAATGTCAGTAGACTCGAGTTGCCTCATCCTGGAACTCGAGTCGGCTCATCTGTGACGATCACAATTTTAGGCTTCAATCTACTCAGATTGAGTCAAGTCATATACAAATGACTCAACCAACTAGGAACTTGATTTGACTCTAAAAAGACAAGCCAAAACATTTAGAGCTTGAGTCTGCTTGAACTCAACCCAAGTCGACTCAGCAAACTCATAAGCCATAATTAAGGGTTTCAAACAATAGATCCTAGGATGTCAAATATAGGGCTTTGCAAAAATTAAATTTTAGATCATGTGTGTAAAATTTATACATCAAATATATAATTTTTATGATCTAAAACTAATTAAAAACACATATCATTATTTGCATTGAAAAATAAAAACTATATCTAAAACATGTATTGCATACATATACCTAGGATCTTCATAACAATACATGAATTCTAATCATCTCAGATCTAATTTTCTTTTACATATCATACATATAAACAATAAATTAGATCCTAAATAACATAATTTCATATCTAAAATTTACTTAAAACATATTAAAACGACGTGGCTCTAATACCATTGTTGGAATATAGGTAGATGCATGTTGATTTTACTGTTTACATTAAACTATAGTGGAAAGAGATTTAAAAATAATTTTTAAATCTGTTTAAGCATGCTGATCTAAATCAATACTAGCTAAGGATCATCTAATATGCATAAATAATTTTTTGTTTAGATCTAAAATTAAATATACAAAGGAAGAAAAGTATAAGGTATACTTATCATTTCCCCTCCTTTCTTCAACTAGATTGATCAGATCTCTAGGACTCCTATCATAGATGCGTACGCATCCATCCTCTACTGGTATCCACACAAAGGTCTTTCTAATCAAAACTCTGAAGTCACTGAGGTGCTAGCTCTCTTGTAGACTTTGTTTTTTGGCTTAGATCTGAATCTATTTCTCGAAACAGATTCCTGCAGCTTTTACAGGACTGCATGCACCCACCCAGCTTTTACATATGTATATGTATGTATGTAAGTATGTATGTATGTATGTATGTATGTATGTATGTATGTATGTATATATATATACATGTTGAAGGAAAAATCCTATTTTCCATCGCAGGATCGTGCAGATCTGATCGGATCGTGCAGATCTGAGATGAATTTTTTTAAAAATTTCTAAATAATCTGATCTAATATAAGAGTTTTAAATTTGATCATGATGATCTAATATTAAAAATTAAAATAAAAATTAAATCAGATTTAATATCATATCTTGTTTGGGTAATATGATTATCCTACGATGATCCTGATGTTTCCTAAGATTCTAGAAGGAGCCATGCACGCACCTGACCTCTACCAGTATCCACTTGGGAAGGATCTAGATGTCTTCTTCTCGCAAATATTTTCTCCAAAGATTAGATTTGAATCTAATCTGAAAGTTCTTCAAAAAATTTTTGAGGGTAGTACGTCCATCTCACGAACATCATCGTATAGATGCTGAACTCTTCACAAATTTGATTGGATCTTATTCTTAGATTTGTGCCTAACTTTTTAGACATGTAGAAGAGAGGGATAAAAAGGATAGAGGGGGTGTCGGATATCTGGAATGGCAGCCTTTAGATATGAAAAAATATTTCTACGTGCAGAGCCTTGGTGCAAGGGTTCTTATACAAAAGCATAGTGCCAAATTAGAGTCCCTCTTTAATCAAAATCCTCATTTGTTTGATCATTGGGATTCTTGGACTTGATCTCCACAAAAATCCCTAGATGCCTTTTGATTTTGATGCCAAAAATCAATCTGGAAGGTGGTGGCATGAGTAGATAAGGAAGAGTCCACTGTGCCTAGGACTCTTCCCTCAAGAGTTTGATCCAAATCAAACTCTATCATAACTTAGTCTAGACACCTACAAAAATTAAAAAATTTGGTACACCCAATGTATAATTCATGCTATATCACATATCCAAAAATTAGATCAAAATAATTTCTAAAAAAGTTTTTAAAAGTAACTGATCAGGTGACCCTCAATTCTCTCAAACAGGTCAACTTTTGACCCTAGTCCAGTTTGACTATGAATGGATTTAATTTCTACAATTAATCTGATCTAGACTTATTCCAGCTAGATGAAAATAAATTCATTCAAAATATAAGAATGAGTCAAATCAAATTTAACTTGGTCGCGATGAATCAAAAAGATTTCAGAAGGAGAAAGTCAGGCTCAATCATGTGCTAGCATGATTACCTTGAACCTGATTGGATCTAATCCAAATCAATCGAACTGGGATAGCTTAATTGATGACATCTAGATCCAAATCTTTGTTTGTGTGATACAGTTAGATTCAATTTTGTATGGTAATGAGATATATCATGATCTCCATCATTGACATCATCAAAATATCTTTCGATGGATCAAAACTTTTCTGATTCATATAATTAGAATGATTGATCATCAAAATCATTCTAATTGCTCCCAAAATCTACCAG
>QRFJ01000732.1:0-29138 GCA_006176705.1 Cocos nucifera | reverse complement strand
TCTCCTGTCTTGAGCAAGGAGTTTGTGCTCAAACATGAAGTTCTTCTTATGGTCTGACTGAAGGTTGTCACAAGTCAGAATAGCGTTGTCTTATTTGATAGACATTACCTGCATTTGTTGGTCATCCTGCCATTTCTTGTTCTTTGACTGGTCAAAAGTCTACCTTTGAACTGGTCACAACCGTTGTGACATTCACCCTTTGAGACTTTTGACCACATGTCATGCACCTATTGGAGAGCTGGTGGGGCTTGTCCTCCTGCCAGGCACTGGCAAGAGATGGGCGCACGCCAAGGGAGGCGTGAGCCCAGTAAGAGGCGGCATGGAGTCTTGTGGGCAAGGATCCATCTCCCTTTAGGATTCCAATGAGAGTTCTTCTGAGAATCCAGTTTGACTGGTCCAGGCACCTCCAAGTAGGAATCCAGCGGGACTCTAATCCCCATACCAATCAGATTTAGATCTGATTTCACAAAGGGTTGTGTTCGGTTGTGAGAGAACAGATTAGACTTGGACTCACACTTAGTCTATAAAGTGTATTCCCAGCGCCCCAAGTGAAACAAATAATCATAGAAGCAACTTCCCACGCCCACAACGCTGACTCTCTCCCCATGTCAACACGCCATACTCTCTTCTCCCTTGCTCTCTACGTCCCAAACGTATTTCTGGATTTGGATTGGTGCGAGTTTAGATCAAGAAAAAGGAGACAAAAGCAATTGAGGCATATGCGCTCGGATGCTGGCGAAGACTACGACTAGCTAGATACTATCACAGAAAGAGAGTCTACTTGAAGTTACGTCGCATCATCAGAATGTCAAGAGTCATCATAGAGTCGTATATTTTTGGAGTGCGTGATAGCAGAAGCATAGAGGAGTCTCCAGCATCCAGCCCTGAGTGGTAAGTATACCTCGGTAGATGCGCCAGGGAGAATTTGCTTGTGAGCCTGATCCAGAACCTTTCCAGCAATCGACGAACAGGATACTCACACAGAGTATTGATTAGGGATTTACCTATTAGGTCAAAATGGAAAAGTGATCTATTTAAATCTTCCTTTCATTCTAATTTTTACTTAAATAAAGTAAGAATCAGATCTGAAGCCATCCCTGACTGAACAGATTCTAAGAGAAAAAATTTTTGAAATATATCTCTGATCTGATCAGATCTGAACGAAACATCATGCAGTCAGGACATCAGGATTTTCACTTTCAAAGTTCATAGTATCAGAAGCCATGGTTCTAAATAATACGTTTAGATCTGATCTATGTTAATTTTATTTTAATTAAAAAATGTAATTTGATGCATTGAGATTGTCTGTAAACAGATAATTAGTTATCAATGATTGATATTAACTAGTAGCAATGCTATTTCAAGATAGTTCAGGAAAAATTAATTAATGATTTGATCTTAAAGAAATAAATATGAGTAGTAGTTAAAAATCTATAAAGTTTTGATTGTCTATTGTATCTATCTGTAAATCATATTTAGATGTTCATATCTTACTCTTATTCCTGAATTAATAGTAAGTGACTTAATAATATACATTCCTTGACTCAAACAGCAAATAAAAATTATTTTAATTTAAATATCATATGAAGATATGATGTAAGAGCACTGACTGACTAGTTTAGAAGTAGGTTCACATTAATTGTCTAGATTAGAATTTAGTTTGATTAGATCAAATTTAATCTAATTTTTCAGATTATTATGTGATAATTTAATCTGAAAAACATGCAGTGATTATAGACAAAATATGCCATGGTTAGATTTAAAATTTGTATATGAGATAGTATGATATAGTCTATAACTTGTTTTGTAGTAATGATGTTTATTGATGTTACCTGATTAAGGCGTCCCCCATTGGCGTCCGGTCATTAAGAACGAAAAGAAAGGAGTTTAAAGGCCCGCTCTTCCCATTCATGGGGGTGTTCTTATGATGTGTAGGGTGCTGCCGTTCGTCCTTTATCAGAAACCCAAAACTTACTTTTCTGCAAAACCTAGATCTGAAACCCTAGGATTTATTTGTGCAATTTGTTATGAACCCTTACTTAATTAAGAATTAAAGTTTAATGAATAATTAATTTTGGTCTAAATTTGAGAATTTAGATCTAAGACATATTTCTAATACTGGTTCGGTGGAGTAGCTCAACTTAGTCTAAAAGCGGTTGATCAAAACTGAATCAAGAGTATGGTTAGAGGATCAACAATGCTTGATTGGACCAGCCTAATAGGATTAAGTCTGGTCAAGATCGAGTCACGATCAAGCAACCTAATTAAGGCTCAGGGTTAGAGTCTGGATTGTAGGCTACCCAATTGGTTCTGATTCAACAATTTGTTGTCTAAGGAAGTTTGGCAGAACGGACCGACTGTTTTTAATTGGAAAGCTACTCGACCTGAAATGCGTTCTTTGCGAGTTAACGGCAATCCTATCCACCGGTCTACACTTACCCTGCCATACTTAGTTATACGTTTAACTGAGTGGTCAATAATCCGAGCTGAACCCATGCCACTAGGGTTAGTCATAATTGTTATGACTAAGCCAAGTCTAGTTTAATGAGACCTGAATCAATTCTCCCTAAGAAAAGATTAAGTCTGAGGTCTTCCACCATTGTAGATGTGCGGGCCCTTCCCGGGGTTGATTGTTCTCGGCTGGATACAGTGGCTCAGTTGCACCGAAAAGATGCAACCATGTCTATTAGGCATTGGATGCTATGGGCTGGAGGATGAGTTGGGCTCAATATTTTGGATACGGTGAGAGACTCAATTAGGAACCCAGTCTATGCAAATGGGTGGGTCTGACTTAACTAAGGAGTGGATCAATATTTCGGATACGGTGAGATTCATGAATTAGAGACCAAGTTTGGGTGCACCATGATTAGAGAATCATTGAACAAGAGTTGTTCACTCATTGGCTAACCCATCACCAATAACTGTTAGGTGAGGTGATGAGTCAGTTGGTGAGACCGCACCACCCACTAGAAATCATTAATCGTGGAGATTTTCGCATCTCTACAGAGGGAGTGTAGGGATCCGAGAAAATAGTGGGAGCTAATTTGTTTAAAAATAAAATCCCTAAACAAATTGGTCAAGTCAAAATTACAGTATCTAACTAGAATCTTTGACTCTCTACAGGAAAATGTCTGCGTCCAACCCATTGGCACGTATCCTAGACACACATAGACTGACTGGACCCAATTATAAAGATTGGCTCAGGAACTACAAAATTGTTTTGGGTTTAGAGAAGTTAACCACATGTTTTGGACCAGGACCCTCCCACCTTACCAGCCTCGTCCATCCACTGAACAGAGAGCGTCTCTGGAAAAAATGGATAGACGAAGATAATAAGGCCAGATATTACATGTTGGGCTCGATGTCTGATGAGCTCCAGCGCCAACATGAAGATATCGGGACTGCTCGCCAAATGTTGGCTCACCTGCAGGAGATGTTTGGTGAACAGAGTCGCGCAGCCAAATATCAAGTCACGAAATGACTTTTTAAGGCTAAGATGCGTGATGGGCAGTCAGTCCAAGATCACTGTCTGACAATGATCAAGGACATGGAAGAGCTTGAGAAGCTCGGTGTGAAGTTGGACTTGGACCTGCAGAATGATATTATTCTGCAATCCTTGACTGATGCATATGGGCAATTCATCATGAATTACCACATGCATAAACTTCAAGAATTCCTTGGCCGAATTAATGAATATGCTGGTTACCGCTGAGCTTTCTATGAAAGGTTCTAAAGGCTCAGTTCTTGCTATGGAACGGACTTCTTCCAAAAGAAAGTCTTATGGAAAGAAAAAGAAGTCTGTGAAAAAGCAAAAGGTGGAAGGATCAAAGAAGAAGAAGGCAGAACCGAAGAGAAGAAGGCCGATGGCAAAGGAAAGTGTTTCCATTGCAACAGCGACGGCCATTGGAAGCGGAACTGCCCTACTTACCTGGCCACCCTGAAGAACAAGAAGGAAGGTCCTTCTGGAGGTATGCTCGTTATTGAGTCTAACCTTACGGTTTCTTCTGCATCCAGTTGGGTGCTTGACTCTGGTTCTAGTGCTCATCTGTGCACTTTCCATGCAGGGTCTTGAGGATAGCAGGAGGCTGAGGGATGGAGACATGATCCTACGCGTCGGTAATGGAGCAAGAGTTGCTGCAGTAGCCGTGGGAACATACCCTCTTCGATTACCATCTGGTTTAGACTTAGTTTTGAAAGACTGTTATTATGTGCCTGCAGCTAGCAGGAATTTGATTTCTGTTTCATGCTTAGCACAAGAAGGTTATGTGATCACCTTCTTTAAGGACCATTGTAACATTCTTTATGAAAGAAATAAAATTGCAAATGGTTTCCTTATTAATGGTCTTTATCAGCTACATATTGATGTACCTGTTCTAACTATCGAGCAAAACGTGAATGCCAAACGACCTAGGGATAGTCCAAACGACAGATATCTATGGCACCTGAGATTAGGTCATATAGCAGAAGATAGGATCAACAAATTGGAGAAAAATGGGCTATTGAGTCCATTGACTTTCCGAGTCATATCCAACTTGTGAATCTTGTCTTCAAGGCAAAATGACTAAACTCCCTTTTGTTGGACATGGGGAGAGGGCCACAGATCTCCTTGCCCTAGTACATACTGATGTGTGCGGCCCATTTGATGTGCCGGCTAGAGGCAATTTTGTCTACTTCATTACCTTTACCGATGATCTGTCTAGGTATGGGTATGTGTATCTTATGAGACACAAGTCTGAAGCTTTTGAAAAGTTCAAAGAATTCAGACATGAAGTAGAAAAACAAACTGGAAAACCCATTAAGGTTCTTCGATCAGATCGAGGAGGTGAATACCTTAGCCGGGAATTCCTAGACTATCTTAAGGAAAAATGGCATAGTCTCTCAATGGACTCCACCAGGAACACCTCAACTCAACGGGGTTTCAGAATGGAGAAATCGGACTCTATTGGATATGGTTCGATCCATGATGAGCTTCACAGACCTCCCTGATTTTCTTTGGGGACACTCATTGTTAACTTCAATTCTATCTACTGAATAGGGTTCCCTCTAAAACCGTTCCTACCACACCGTATGAGATATGGCACGGTAAGAAACCAAGTCTGAGTCATCTCAGAATTTGGGGTTGTCCGGCTCATGTCAAAAGACAACAAGCGGACAAGTTAGAGTTTAGGTCCTTTAGAGCTCGATTCATAGGATATCCTAAAGAGTCATTAGGATACTATTTCTACATTCCAGAAGACCACAATGTGATTGTGAGTCGACATGCCATCTTTCTTGAAAAATAGTTTATTCAAGATAGCGGCATTGGAAAGCAGATTAAGCTTGATGAGAAAGTCTCACAAGTACAACGAGCTAAGGACCAATTGGAACCAAATCAGGTTGAGCCAATAAGAACACTACCTCCTCCACCTCGTAGATCGGAAAGAGTTTTCCCGTCCCCCTGAAAGATACTTAGGTATTATTTCAGAGGAGTAGAGGAAAATGTTCCTCATAGGTAATGGTGCTCATGGTGATGATCCCAAAACCTACAACGAGGCGATATCAGATATCGACTCCGAGAAATGGCTAGAGGCAATGCAGTCAGAAATTGACTCGATGCACTCAAACCAAGTCTGGACCTTGGTAGATCCACCAGAAGGTATAGTACCTATTGGGTGTAAATGGATCTTCAAGAGAAAGATTGGTGCAGATGGGAATGTGGAGACATTCAAGGCTAGACTAGTGGCAAAAGGTTATAGTCAACGCGAAGGCATTGACTATCAGGATACCTTTTCCCCAGTGGCTATGCTAAAATCCATCCGCACATTGCTTGCCGTTGCAGCCTATTTCGATTATGAAATATGGCAAATGGACGTGAAAACGGCATTCTTAAATGGATATCTTGAGGAAGATATCTATATGGAACAGCCGCTAGGTTTCACATCCAGTGATACTGATCACAAGGTTTGCAAGCTGCAAAGGTCCATATATGGACTTAAGCAAGCATCTCGGAGCTGGAACACTCATTTCAATGATGTGATCAAAAGTTTGGTTTCATCAAAAATGAAGAGGAACCATGTGTTTTCAAAAAGGTCAGTGGGAGCGCTGTTGTCTTCCTCGTATTGTACGTGGATGACATCCTCCTTATTGGGAATGATATTCCCATGTTGACGATCAGTCAAAATATGGTTGTCCAAGGAATTCTCCATGAAAGACCTAGGTGAAGCATCCTTTATTCTAGGAATTAAGGTCTATAGGGATAGACCGAATAAGGATGCTAGGACTTTCACAGAAGATGTACATAGAGGAAAGTACTAAAGAGGTTTAGTATGGAAAACTCTAAGAGGGGATTAATACCCTTCAGACATGGTATTCATCTTTCCAAGAAGATGTGCCCCAGCACACCTGAGGAAATAGAACGCATGAGCAAGATCCCTTATGCTTCTGCAATAGGGAGCCTCATGTATGCCATGCTATGTACACGACCTGATATAGCCCATGCTGTGAGTGTCACAAGCAGATATCAGTCAAATCCAGGTGAAGAACACTGGACTTCTGTGAAATGTATCCTTAAGTACTTGAGAAGAACTAAGGATATGATGTTGGTCTTTGGTAATGGAGAACTCCAAGTCCAGGGATACACAGACTCGGATTTCATGTCCGATATAGATGATCGAAAGTCGACATCTGGAAGTCTGTTTGTGTGCAATGGTGGTGCTGTCAGCTGGAAGAGTTCCAAGCAAACGGTGATAGCAGATTCCACCATGGAAGCAGAATATATCGCTGCATCAGAGGCTGCGAAGGAAGCATTCTGGTACAAGAAGTTTGCTGTAGAAATAGGAGTAATGCCATCAGATGCCATTCCTCTATACTGCGACAACAATGGCGCCATAGCCCTTGCTAAGGAGCCGAGGTCTCACCAGAAATCCAAGCACATTGAGCGGCGATACCACCTCATCCGCGATTACCTCGAGAAAGCGTTATGTCGAGGTCAAGAGAGTCAACTCCACAGATAATGTGGCAGACCCACTTACAAAGCCGTTGGGCCAGCAGAAGATCGAAGCCCACCTTGAGAAGATGGGACTTAGACTTGTAGCCAATTGGCTTTAGGACAAGTGGGAGATTGTTAGATATATGTGCCCTAGAAGCCAGAATTGGCTGACACTTGTAATACACTTCTAGGGGCAAAATTATAATTTTGACTATAATCAATAAAATGGGTTATTTTCTATCACATATGTGTATTTAGTGTCTGTGATACATCCTTTGAGTTAATGGTAATGATAATTCATATTTTCAAGAGTTGAAAATTTAAGACATGAATAATCATTATTAACTCATAAAATGCTCCCGACCATAGGATCATCACGAGGATGGTGATTGATCCGGAAGGTTGGTGTACAATCGCTTCTCTTTAGTAGATGAGTCTTGAGTCTACGGTGTGGAGACACCGGAGCGAGAGTACAGGTACTCGTTAGAGAACGAGGGCACTGAGCGTGACCACCTCGAGTAGTCATTAGGGAGTCTACCTTCTCGTCAATGACTGACTCGATGCTGCAGTAGTGTGTCTGGTTCTTTGACCTGAGGATGCATCGGCAGTTCACCTTGAGGGTGTTATAGTTTGACTACACCATTACTCGGTCTCCTAGCCATATGGAACCCTGAGGTGTATGTTGGCTATAGCATGTTCATTGTAGGAACTGGATTGCATCAAGATGGAATCTATCTACCTCGGTGGTAGAGGAGCAGCCCTATGATGATCATGAGAATCAAGTCCAGAAGCCCATGGCCATGGCAGAGTGAAATAATAGAAAGAGTTTCTATTTAGATTTTCACATTGGACTCGAATCGAATGATTACATCATATGACAGAGACTAGGGTTTGACGAGTTCACCTTAACCCTAATCTGATCGGGGCTCAAGATAGAAGAACTTAATCACACAGGTAGCTGCACCAAGAGGTTCGCATTCAGCTCTGATGGGTTGCCACCATATACTGCTAGGTGTCACTGGTGGATTTTGGGAGCAATTAGAATGATTTAGATGATCGATCATTCTAGCTGTTCGAATCAGAAGAGTTCTGATCCATCGAAAGGAGTTTCGATGATGTCGATGATAGAGATCATGACATATCCCATTACCATACAGAACTGAACCTAACTGGGTCACACAAACAAGGGTTTGAATCTGGTGATCATCAATTGAACTGATCTAGTTCAATTGATCTGAATGAGATTCAATTAGGTTCAAGGAAATCGTGCTAGCACTCGATTGAACCTAACGTTCTTCTTTTGCTATCATAAATAAGTTGTCCTGTCTGAGCCAAAGGAGTTTGTGCTCAAATCAGAGGCCTTCATATGGTCTGACTGGAGGTTGTCCAAGTCAGAAATAGGTTGTCTTATTTTGTAAGACATTACCTGCCATTTTTGGTCACCTGCCATTTCTTGTTCTTTGACTTTGGTCAAAAGTCTACCTTTGACTGGTCAAACGTTGACCATTGACACTTTGACTTTTGACCACATGTCATGCACCTATTGGAGAGCTGGTGGGGGCCTGTCCCCCTGCCAGAACCTGGCAAGGAGAAGGGCGCACGCCAACCCTAGGCGTGAGCCCAAGTTGGAGGCGCCTAGGAGTCCTTGTTGGACAAGGACTCCATCTCCCTTTTTGGATTCCAATTAGAGTTCTTCTAAGAACCAACTTTGACTGGTCTTAGGCACCCTCTAAGGAGGAATCCAGGGGACTCTATTCCCACCAATCAGATTTAGATCTGATTTCACAAAGGGTTGTGATTGGTTGGGAAGGAAGAGGAGTTGGATCACAGCTTAGTCTATAAATAAGACCCTGCGCCCAACTGAAAAAATAATCAATTGAAGCAATTTTCCACGCCCCAAGGCTGCCTCTCTCCCCTTTCTCCATGCCATACTCTCTTCTCCCCTTGCTCTCCACGTCCAAAAGGAGTTTTGGATTTGGTTGGTGCGATTCAGATCAAGAAAGGCGATCAAAAGCAAGAAGGCTGCGCTGCTGCAAAGGACGACTGCAGATCTTCAAAAAGAGTTTTGAAGATCCTCCAGATCAGATCCAGATCTGATTTTTGGAGGCATGATAGAGAAGAAGAGGATCTCCAGATCCAGCCCGAGTGGATACCGATAGAGGCCAGGCGCTTGCGTGGCTTGATCCAGAACCTTCCGCTGCAAACAGGATCATCAACAGGGTAATAGGATTACCCTATTCAGGTAAATTGAATGTGATTTAATTTATCCTTTTCATTTAATTTTTATTAAATAAATAAGAATCAGATCTGAAGCATCCCTGATCTGATACAGATCTAAGAGAAAAAATTTTGAAATATATCTCTTGATCTGATCAGATCTGAACGAACCTGGTCAGGAAAATCAGGATTTCCCTTCATACTCCTCATCTATCGAGGTAGATAGATCCCCTTATTGGTATAATCCAATTCCTATAATGAACATGCTATAGCCAACATACACCTCAGGATTTCGAATGGCTAGGCAATCGAGTTATGGTGTAGTCAAACTATAACACTCTCAAGGTAAACTATTGATATACCTCAGGTCAAAGAACCATACACACCACTACAGCATCAAATCAGTCATCGACGAGAAGATAGACTTTCTTATGACTACTCGAGGTGGTCACGCTCAGTGCCCTCGTTCTCTAATAAGTATCTATACTCTCGTTCTGATGTCTCCGCACTGTAGACTCAAGACACGTCTATTCTTAAAAAGCAATCATACACCAACCTTCCAGATGGATCACCATCCTCATGATGATCCTATGGTCGGGAGCATTTTATGAGTTAATTATGAAAATTCATGTCTTAAATTTTCAACTCTTGAAAATATGAATTGTCATTACCATTAACTCAAAGGATGTATCACAGACACTTTTAAATACACACCATGATAAAAAAATAATTTATTTATTAATTTATAGTTAAAATTATAAAATTATTCTTCGAATTGTATTATAAGTGACAACGAATCTAGTTTCTAAGGCACACATCTAACAAACTCCCACTTGACCTAAAGCCAATTGGCTATAAATCTAGGTCCCATCTTCTCAAGATGGGCTTCGATCTTTTGCTAGCTCAATAACTTTGTTAGCGGGTTAGCCGCATTATCTATAGTGTCGACTCTCTTGACCTCGACATATCCCTTCTCGAGGCAATCATGGATGATATGATATCACCGCTCGATGTGCTTGGATTTCTGATGAGACCTCGGCTTCTTAGCTAGGGCTATGGCATCATTATTATTGCAGTACAGAGGGATGGCATCTGATGGCATCACTCCGAGCACTGTGATGAATTTCTTATACCAAAATATCTTCTTTACAGCTTTCGATGTAGCGATGTACTCTATTTTCATGGTGGAATCTACTATCACCGTCTGCTTGAAACTTTTTTAGCTGATAACACCATCATTACAAATAAGTAGACTTTCAGATGTCAACTTTTGATCATCTATATCGGACATAAAATCATAGTCTATATACCCCTGGACCTAGAGTTCTCCATTACCAAAGACTAGAAACATATCCTTAGTCCTTCTCAAGTACTTAAGGATATATTTCATAGAAGTCCAATGCTCTTCGCCTAGATTTGACTGATACCTACTTGTGACACTCACAGTATAAGCAATATCAGGTCATGTACATAGCATGGCATACATGAGGCTCTCTATTGCTGAAGCATAAGGGATCTTGCTCATGCGTTCAATCTTCTCAGATGTGTTGGGACACATCTTTTTGAAGAGATAAACACCATGTCTGAAGGGAACCAATCCCCTTTTGGAGTTTTCCATGTTAAACCTCTTTAGCACCTCTTTTATGTACATCTTTTGTGAGAGACCCAGCATCCTATTTGGTCTATCTCTATAGTCCTTAATTTGCAGAATAAAAGATGCCTCCCCTAGATCTTTCATGGAGAATTCTTTAGACAACCATATTTTAACCGTAGTCATGGGAATATCATTCCCAATTAGCAGGATGTTATCCACGTACAGTACAAGAAAGACAACAGTGCTTCCACTAATCTTTTTGAAAGCATATGGCTCCTTCTCATTCTTGATGAATCCAAATGATTTGATCACATCATTGAAACAAGCATTCCAGCTCCGAGATGCTTGCTTAAGTCCATATATGGACCTTTGTAGCTTGCAAACCTTGTGATCAGTATCATTGGATGTGAAATCCAACAATTATTCCATATAGATATCTTTCTCAAGATATTCATTTAAGAACATCATTTTTACATCCATTTGCCAAATTTCATAATCGAAATAGGCTGCAATAGCAAGCAATGTGTGGATGGATTTGAGCATGGCTACTAGTGAAAAAGTATCCTGATAGTCAATGCCTTTCATACTAACTATATTCTTTTGCTACGAGCCTTGCTTTGAATGTCTCTACATTTTCATCGACACCTATCTTTCTCTTGAAGATTCTTTTACACCCAACAAGTACTATACCTTCAGGTGGATCTACCAAGGTCCAGACTTAGTTCGAGCATATTTAGTCAATCTCTAACTTCATTGCCTCTAACCATTTCTCAGAGTTGATATCTAAAATTTTCTCATCATAGGTTTTGGAATCATCACCATGAACTCCTTTTCCTGTGAGGAACATTTTTTCTACATTCTCTGAAATAGTACCTAAGTACCTTTCAGGAGGACGAAAAATTCTTTCTGATCTACAAGATGGACAAGGTAGTGATTGGACTAACTCAATCTGATTGGATTCCATAGGTTTCTTGGCTCGTGGCTCTTGGGAGACTTTCTCCCCGAGCCTAATCTATCTTGCGATGCCACCATCTTTAATAAAATATTTTTCAAGAAAGATGGCATGTTGACTCATAATCACATTATGATCTTTCGGAAGATAGAAATAATATCCTAATGACTCTTTAGGATATCCTATGAATTAGGCTCTAAAGGACCTAGACTCTAACTTATCTGCCTGTTGTCTCTTAACATGGGCCGGACAATCCCAAATTCTGAGATGACTCAGACTTGATTTCTTACCATGTCATATCTTATACGATGTGATAGAAATAATTTTAGATGGAACCCTATTCAGTAGATACATAGCGATCAACAGACTATATCCCCAAAGAAACTTAGAAAGGTCTATGAAGCTCATCATGGATCAAACCATATCTAATAAGATTTGATTTCTCCATTCTAAAATCTCGTTGAGTTAAGGCACTCCAAGTGGAGTCCATTGAGAGACTGCCATTATTCTTAAAATAGTCTAAAAATTTTTGACTAAGATATTCGTCTCCTCGATCTGATCGAAGAACCTTGATGGATTTTCTTATTTATTTTTCTACTTTGAGTCTGAATTTCTTAAACTTTTCAAAAGCTTCAGACTTATGTCGCATCAAATACACATACCTGTATCGAGATATATCATCGATAAAGATGATGAAGTAGATGTAATTACCCCTGACTGGCACATCAAATAGGCCGCATACATCAGTATGTACTAGGACAAGCAGGTCTATGGCCCTTTTCCCATATCCCATAAAAAAAAGCTTGGTCATTTTGCCATGAAGGCATGATTCATAAATCGGATATGACTCAGAAGTCAATGGACTCAATAACCTGAATTTCTTCAATTTGTTAACCCTATCTTCAGCTATATGACCTAGCTTAAGGTGCCAAAGATACCTATCATTTAGACTATCCCTAGGTTGCTTTGATCCTATGGTATTCATATTTTGCTCAATATTAAAAATAGAAATATCAATATGTAACTGATAAAGATCATTTATAAGAAAATCACTTGTAACTTTATTTTTTTCACAAAGAATGTTATAATGGTCCTTAAGAAAACTAATTACATAGCCTTTCTGTGCTAAACATAAAACAAAAATCAAATTTCTGCTTGCTGTAGGCACATAAAAATAGTCCCTAAGTACTAAGTCTAATCCTGATGATAATCATAGAGGGTAGGTTTCCACGGCCATAGCAACAACTCTTGCACCATTCCTAATGCGTAGGATCATCTCACCATCCCTCAGTCTCCTACTATCCTCAAGACCCTGCATAGAAGCGCACAAGTGAGCACTAGAATCAGAGTCAAGCACTCAACTGGATGTAGAAGAAATCATAAGATTAGATTTTATAACAAGCATACCACCAGAAGGACCTGCCTCCTTCTTGTTCTTTAGGCTGGCTAGGTAAAGAGGGCAGTTCCACTTCCAATGCCTGTTAGTGTTACAATGAAAATATTTTTCTTTATCAGCGGCCTTCTTCTTCAGCTCTACCTTCTTCCCACTATCCATCTTCTACTTTTTCACAGACTTCTTTTTCTTTCCAAAAAACTTTCTCTTGGAAGAAGTCCGCTCCATAGTAAGTACTAAGCCTTTAGAATCTTTTATAGAAAGCTTAGCAGTAACCAGCATATTCATGAGCGCAGCCAAAGTATTTTGAAGTTTATGCATATGGTAGTTCATGATGAACTGCCATACGCATCAGTCAAGGACTGTAGAATTATGTCAGTCTGTAGATCCTGATCTAACTTGATACTGAACTTCTCAAGCTCTTCTAAGTCCTTGATCATCATCATACAATGATTTTGGACCGATTGCCCATTATGTATTTGAGCCTTAAATAGTCTTTTAATAACTTGATATTTGGCTATGCGACTCTATTCACCAAACAACTCTTACAGGTGAGATAACATTTGATGGCTAGTCTTAATATCTTCATGTTGGCGCTAGAGCTCATCAGACATCGAGTCCAACATGAATACCTGGCTTTGTTATCTTCATCCATCCACTTCTTGAGAGATACTCTCTGATCAGCAGATGAACGGGCTAGTAAGATAGGAGGATCCTATTCCAACACATGAGTCAACTTCTCAAAATCCAAAATAATTTTAAAGTTCTAGAGTCAATCCTTATAGTTGGATCTGGTCAGTCTACGGGTGTCTAGGATACGAACTAGTAGGTTGGATGCAGATATTTTTCTATAGAGAGTCAAAATTTTTAGTTAGATTTTGTAATTAGACTTAACCAATTTATTTAAAAATTTTATTTTTAAATAAATTAGGCTCCCACTATTTACTCAGATCCCTACACTCTCTTGGTAGAGATGTGAAAATCTCCATAATTATTAATTTCTATTGGATGGTGCGGTTCCACCAACTGACTCACCACCTCACCTAACAGTTATTGGTGATGGGTCAACCGATGAGTGGACAACTCTTGTCCAGTGATTCTTTAATTATGGTGCATTCCAACCTGATCTCTAATTCATGAATCTCACCATATCTAAAATATTGATCTACTCTTTAGTTAAGTCAGACCAACCATTTGCATAGATTGGATTTCTGATTGGGTCCCTCACTATATCCAAAATATTGAGCCCAATTCATTCTCCAACCCATAGCATCCAATGTCGAATAGACATGGTTGTGTCTTTCCAGTGACACTGAACCACTGTATCCAATCGAGAACAATCAACCCTAGGAAGGATCCGCACATCCACAATGATGGAAGATCTTAGACTTGATATTTTTTTAGAAAAATTTAATTTAGGTCTCTTCAAACTTGACTTGACTTAGTCGTAATAATTATGACTAATCTAGTGGCATGGGTTGGCTCGAATTGTTAGCCACCTCAAATTAGAACTGGGTTGATACAAATGGCCAGGTAAGTAAGATCGGTGGAAGGGATATGCCATTAACTCAACAAGAATGCATTCAGATCGAGTAGCTTTCAATTAAAAATCAGTCGATCGTACCTGCCAAACTTACCTTAGACACCAAATTATCGAATCAGAAGTAATTGGGTTAGCCTACAATCCAAGCACGAACCATGGAGCGAAATTAGGTCTTGGCTTGATCCAGTCACATCTTAATGTGATTCGATCTTGATCCAGACTTAATCTTATTAGGCTGGTCAAATCTAAGCTTTCTTTGATCTCACCTAACCAATTCAGTTTGATCAACTGCTAGACCTAATTGAGCTATCCAAGCTCGAATCTAATTTTATAAATATATCTTAGATCTAAAAATTTATAATTTTTAGATCTAATTAATTTCATAATCTTAACTTTTAATTAAATTTTGAGTTCATGAATAAAATATGTAATAAAAATTTTAGGATTTTAGGATCTAGGATTTTATAGAAAAATAAATTTTGATTTCTAATTAAGGATGAACGCGCAGCACCCCGACACGCCATAAGAACACCCCATCGAATGAGAGTAGAGGACGTTTAAACCCTACTTTATTCTTATGACCAGACGGCCATGAAGAACTTCTTAATTAAAAGTATAATTTTTTACTGTAAAACTAGTTAGATCATATATCACATATAAAATGATCTAAGTAACACATATCTTATTAGATATGTATGCCCTAGAAGCCAGAATTGGCTGACACCTGTAATACACATCTAAGGGCAAAATTATAATTTTTACTATAAATAATAAAATAGATTATTTTCTATCATAATGTATATTTGAAAGTATCTATTATACATTCCTTGAGTTAATGGTAATGATAGTTCATATTTTCAAGAGTTAAAAATTTAAGACATAAATTTTTATTATTCACTCATAAAATGCTTCCGACCATAGATCATCATGAGGATGGTGATTGATCTGAAAGGTTGATGTACGATTGCTTCTTTATGATAGATGAGTCTTGAGTCTATGGTATAGAGACACCAGAGTGAGAGTATAGATACTCGTTAGAGAATAAGGGCACTAAGCGTGAACATCTCGAGCAGTCATGAGGAAGTCTACCTTCTCGTCGATGAATGATTTGAAGCTGCAGTGGTGTATCTGGTTCTTTGACCTAAGGTGCATTGACAGTTCACCTTAAGGGTGTTATAGTTTGACTACACCATAACTCAGTCTCCTAGCCATTCGGAATCCTAAGGTGTATGTTGGCTATAGCATATTCATTGTAGGAATTGGATTGCACCAATAGGAGATCTATCTACCTCAGTAGATGATGAGCAGACCTATGATAATCATGAGAATCAAGTCCATAAGCCCATGGCCATGCTAGAGTGAAATAATAGAAAGATTTTTTATTAGGTTTTTCATATTAGACTTGAATTGAATGATTAATTTATATGATGAAAATTAGGGTTTGACGAGATTACCTTTACCTTAATCCTATCAGGGCTCAAGATAGAGAAACTTAATCATATAGGTAACTGCACCGAGAAGTTCATTTTTAGTTCTGATGGGTTGCCACCATATGCTGCTAGGTGTCACCGATGGATTTTGGGAGCAATTAGAATGATTTGGATGATCGATCATACTAGTTGTCCAAATCAGAAAAGTTTTGATCCATCGAAAGGTGTTTCGATAATGTCAATGATAGAGATCGCGATGTATCCCATTATCATACGAAACTAAATCTAATTGGATCACACAAATAAGGGTTTGGATCTGGATATCATCAATTAGTCTAACCTAGTTCAATTGATTTGAATAAGATTCAATTAGGTTCAAGAAAATTATGCTAGCACACGATTGAGCCTAATGTTCTCCTTCAACAATCATTAAAGCTTGTCTCGACTGAGCCAAATATGTTTGGGCTCACTTAGGAACCTTTACTTAGTCTGACTGGAGCTTGTCCAGGTTAGAAAAGGATTGTCTTAATTTATGAGATAAATTTGAGACAACACCTACCATTTTTCGTCACCTGCTAAATCTTATCCTTTGACTTTGATCAAATGTTGACCTTTGATACTTAGACATCTGCCCATGTGTCATGCACCCATAGGAGAGAACATAGGGATTTATCCCCCTACTAAAAAGTAGAAAGAGAGGGGGTGCAAGCCTAGGGAGCCATGCACCCCATGACAATCATGCCTGGAGTCCCATACAGATGGGACTCTAGTTGCTTCATACTTTCAACTTGGGTGGTGCTAAAGAGTCCTCTTTGACCAGTCTTTGTGCCACCTAAGGAGGTTTATAAGGGACTCTAATCTATTTGGATCAGATGAAGTCATCCTACCAATCAGATTTAGATCTAATTGCACAAAGAGCCATGATTAGCTGGGATGATGTGGCACTGTATGGCACAGTAGGATCTATATAAATCCTATCGGCATCTAGGATTAAGAGGCTCTACACTTTGCCCATTCCATAAGACTTCTGTCCCTCCCTCTCTATGCCACCTTTAGGTCCTCTCCTATCCACGTCTAAGACTTTTTAGGCTCGAGTTTGGTGCGATCCAAGCAAGAGAAAGGCAACAGGAAAGAAAGAAGGCAGCATTGCTGCAAGAGACAATAGTTGATCTTCAAAAGGTATTTTGAAGACCTTCAAGATTAGATCTAGATCTGATTTTTGGAGCAGAGATTGAGAAGAAGAAGATCTCCAAATCCTACCTGAGTGAACACTGATAGAGGCCAGACGCTTGCATAGCTACATCCAAAACCTCAGGCAAACATCGAGATCATCATAGGATAATAGGATTATCCATAATAAAGGTATAATTAAATTAAATTTATTTTATTTTATTTTATTTTATTTTATCAAATTAATAAAATTAGATTTGAAGAGTCTCAAATCTAATTTAGATCTAAGAAGAAAAATTTTTGAAATATCCCTCTTGATCCAATCAGATCTGAACGAACCTGATCTGGGAAACATAATTTTTTTCTTTAACTGGTATTAGAGCAAGGTTTTCCAAAATTTATTAGATCTAATTTTATTTTAATTTTAATCTAATAATTTGATGATTTTAGATATAACATGAGATGTAACTAGATCTAAAATCAAAAAACTAAAATTAAATAATTTAGATCTAAGATGTATGAAATGCATATCTAGACTAGGAATAGAATTATTCTATGTGTAGTCTAACATCATCATAATTTTAATTTAATTAATTATAATTTTTAGATTTATTTATTTATTATTTTTTGATATTATAAGTATTATAATTAGATCTAAAAAATAAAAAATAAATTTATTTAATTTTATGAGATATGATTGATGCATGTTTAGACTAGTTGTAGAATAGATCTACAAAGTTATCTTGAATAAATTTAATTTGATATGATCAAATTTAAATTTTATTTTTTAGATATTTATGAGATAATTTAGATTTAAAAATATACATGATATGATACATGAGATGTATGCAAAATATATTTTTAAGTTAGATAAATTTTTATATGTGATATATGATGTAGATCTAACTAGTTTTGTAGATTCATCATATTTTTGATTAAGACATTCCCCTTGGCTGTCCGATCATAAGAAGAAAGAAGGGTTTAAAGGCTCTCTCCTTCCATTCGATGGGGTATTCTTATGATGTGTAGGGGTGCTACGCGTTCGTCCTTAATCCGAAATCAAAAACTTATTTTTTGCAAAACTCTAGATCCTAAAACCCTAAAATTTTATTTACATGTTTTATTTATGAACCCTAAAATTAATTAAAAATTAAGATTATAAAATATATTAGATCTAAAATTAAGAATTTTTTGATCTAAGACATATTCATAAAATTGGATTCGAGCTTGGGTAGCTTAATTAGGTCTAGCGGTTGATCAAACTGAATCAAAAGTCGGTTAGATGGGATCAAGAGTATTTAAATTGACCAGCCTAATAGGATTAAGTCTGGATCAAGGTTGAGTCATATGAGTGATCGATCAAGTTAAGACCTAATTAGGCTCAGTGGTTAGAGTCTGGATTATAGGCTAACCCAATTGATTCTGACTCAATAATTTAGTGTCTAAGATAAGTTTGGCAGATACGACCGACTGATTTTTAATTAGAAGCTACTCGACTCGAATGCATTCTTATCAAGTTAATGGCATATCCCTTCCATCGATCTCACTTATCTATCATATTTGTCAGCTTAGTCCTGATTTAAGATGGCTAATAATCTGAGCTAACCCTTGCCATTAGGTTAGTCATAATGGTTATGACAATGTCAAGTCAAGTTTAAAGAGACCTAAATCAAATCTTTCTAAGAAAAGATTAAGTCTAAGGTCTTCCACCATTGTAGATATGCGGGCCCTTCCCGAGGTTGATTGTTCTTGACTGGTCACAGTGGTTCAGTTGCACCAAAAAGATGCAACCATATCTATTAGGCATTGGATGCTACGGGCTGGAGGATGGATTAGGCTCAATATTTTAGATATGGTGAGAGATCCAATTAAGAATCCAATCTATGCAAATGGTAGGTTTGACTTAACTAAGGAGTGAATCAATATTCCATCCATGGTGAGATTCATGAATTAGAGATCGAGCCAGGGTGCACCATGATTAGAGAATCATTGGACAAGAGTTGTTCACTCATTGGCTAACCCATCACCAATAACTGTTAAGTGAGGTGATGAGTTAGTTGGTGGGACTGCACCATCCATTAGAAATCATTAATCCTGAATATTTTTATATCTCTATAGAGGAAGTGTAGGGATCCGAAGAAAATAATGGAAGCTAATTTGTTTAAAAATCAAATTCCTAAATAAATTGATCAAGTCTTAATTACAAGATCTAACTAGAAACTTTGATTCTCTATAGAAAAAAGAAAAATATCTGCATCCAACCAACTAGCTCATATCCTGGACACCCAAAGACTGACTGGACCCAATTACAAGGATTGGCTCTAAAACTTCAAAATTATTTTGATTTCGAGAAGTTAACTCATATATTGGATCAGGATCCCCCCATCTTACCAGCCCATCCATCCACTGAACAGAGAGCATCTCTTAACAAATGGATGGATGAAGTTAACAAGGTCAGATACTACTTGTTGGGCTCAATGTTCGATGAGCTTCAGTGCCAACATGAAGATATCAAGACTGCCAGCCAAATGTTGGCTCACCTGCAAGAGTTATTTGGTGAATAGAGTCCTGCAGCCAAATATCAGATCACTAAACGACTGTTTAAGACTAAAATGCATGATGGACAGTTAGTCCAAGATCATTATTTGATGATGATCAAGGACTTGAAAGAGCTTGAGAAGCTGGGAGTGAAGTTAGACCAAGATCTATAGAATGATATAATTCTGCAATCCTTGACTGATGCATATGGGCAGTTCATCATGAACTACCATATGCATAAACTTTAGAATACTCTGGCCGAACTTATAAATATGTTGGTTACTACTGAGATTTCTATGAAAGGTACTAAAGGCTCAGTACTTGCTATGGAATGGACTTCTTCCAAGAGAAAGTCTTTTGGAAAGAAGAAGAAGTCTGTGAAAAGGCAGGAGATGGAAGGTGAAAACAAAAATAAGGCAGAGCTGAAGAAGAAGGCCACTAACAAAGTAAAGTATTTCCATTGTAATACTGACGACCACTAGAAGTGAAACTGCCCTACATACCTAGCCATCCTAAAGAATAAGAAGAAGATAGATCCTTTTGGTGGTATGCTCATTATTGAATCTAACCTTATGATTTCTTCTGAATCTAGTTGGGTGCTTGACTCTAGTTCTAGTGCTCATTTGTACACTTCTATGCAGGATTTTAAGGATAGTAGGAGGCTAAGGGATGGAGAGATGATCCTATGCGTCGGAAATGAAGTAAGGGTTGCTGCTGTGATCATGAAAATCTATCCTCTTCGACTACCATCTGACTTAGATTTAGTACTTAGGGATTGTTATTATGTGCCTGCCGCAAGCAGAAATTTGATTTCTAATTTATGTTTAGCACAAGAAGACTATGTAATTAGTTTTCTTAAAACCATTGTAATATTCTTTATGAAAGAAATAAAATTATAAGTGATTTCCTCATTAACGATCTCTATCAGTTACATATTGATGTATCTGTCTTTAATATCGAGCAAAATGTGAATGCCGTAAAATGACCCAGGGATAGTCCAAATGATAGGTATCTATGGCACCTAAGGTTAGATCATATAGCAGAAGATAGGATTAACAAATTGAATAAAATCAAACTATTGAGTACATTGACTTTCGAGTCATATCCAATTTGTGAATCATGTCTTCATGGCAAAATGACTAAACTCCCTTTTGTAGGACATGGGGAAAGGGCCACGAATCTACTTGCCCTAGTACATACTGATGTATGTGGACCATTTGATGTGTCAGCTAGAGGCAACTTTGATTACTTTATAATCTTAACCGATGATTTATCTTAGTATGGGTACGTGTATCTTATGAGACACATATCTGAAGCCTTTGAAAAGTTCAAAAAATTCAAACATGAAGTCGAAAAATAAACTGAAAAATCCATTAAGGTTCTTCGATTAGATCGAGGAGGTGAATACCTTAGTCGAAAATTTTGAAACCATCTTAGGCAAAATGGCATAGTCTCTCAATGGACTCCACCTGAAATACCTCAACTCAACGAAATTTTAGAATGGAGGAATCGGATCCTATTAGATATGGTCCGATCCATGATGAGCTTCACGGACCTTCCTAATTTTCTTTGTGGACATAGTCTATTAACTGCTATATATTTACTAAATAGGATTCTCTCTAAAATCATTTCTACCATATCGTATGAGATATGGCATGGTAAGAAACTAAGTCTGAGTCATCTTAGAATTTGTGATTATTCGGCTCATGTCAAAAGACAACAAGCGAATAAGTTAGACTATTGGTCCTTTAGAGCTCGATTTATAGGATGTCCTAAAAAATTATTAGGATATTATTTCTACATTCCAGAAGACCACAATATGATTATGAGTTGGCATGCCATTTTTTTTGAAAAATAGTTTATTCAAGATAGCAGCATTGGAAAGTAGATCTAGCTAGAGGAGAAAGTCTCCCAAGAGCAATAAGCTAAGGACCCCATGGTGATTCATGGTGATTCCAAAACCTATGACGAGACAATATCGGATATCGACTCCAAAAAATGGTTAGAGGCAATGAAGTCAGAAATTGACTCAATGCACTCAAACCAAGTTTGGACCTTGGTAGATCCACCAAAAGGTATAGTACCTATTGGGTGTAAATGGATCTATAAGAGAAAGATTGGTGCAGATGAAAATATGGAGACATTCAAAGCAAGATTAGTGGCAAAAGATTATAGTCAGCGTGAAGGCATTGACTATCAGGATACCTTTTCGCCAGCAGCTATGCTAAAATCCATCCACACATTGCTTACTGTTGCAACTTATTTCGATTATAAAATATGGCAAATGGACATGAAAATGGCATTCCTAAATGGATACCTTGAGAAAGATATTTATGTGGAATAGTCACTAGGTTTCACATCCAATGATGCTGATCATAAAGTATGCAAGCTGCAAAGGTCCATATATGGACTTAAGCAAGCATCTCGAAGCTGGAATACTCATTTTAGTGATGTGATCAAATTATTTGATTTCATCAAAAATGATGAGGAACCATGTATTTTCAAAAAGATCAATGGAAGCGCTATTGTCTTCCTCGTATTGTATGTAGATGATATCTTCCTTATTGGAAATGATATTCCCATATTGACCATAGTTAAAATGTGGTTATCTAAAGAATTCTCTATGAAAGACCTAGGAGAAGCATCCTTCATTCTAGAAATCAAAGTCTATAGAGATAGACCGAATAAGGATGCTAGGTCTTTCACAGAAGATGTACATAGAGGAAGTGTTAAAGAGGTTTAGCATAGAAAACTCCAAGAGGGGATTGGTATCCTTCGAACATTGCATTCATCTCTCCAAGAAAATGTGTCCCAACACACCAGAGGAGATTGAACGTATGAGCAAGATTCCTTATGCTTCAACAATAGAGAGCCTCATGTATGCCATGTTATGTACACGACCTAATATAGCCCATGCTACGAGTATCACGAGCAGATATCAGTCAAATCCAAGTGAAAAATACTAGACTTCTGTAAAATGTATCCTTAAGTACTTGAGAAGAACTAAGGATATATTATTGATTTTTGGTAATGGAGAACTCCAACTCCAGGGGTATGCAGATTCGGATTTTATGACCGATATGAAGAAAAATCCTGATTTTTTGGACCAGGTTAGTTCAGATCTGATCAGATCAAAAGATATATTTCAAAAATTTTCTCTTTGATCCAGATTAGATCTAGGATATTTTAGATCTAATTATTTTTATTTTAAAAATTAAAATAAATTTAGATAAATTAAATCAGATTTAATTTACCTTGAAATGGGTAATCCTATTATCCGTTGATGATCTTATAAGCAACGGAAGGTTCTAGATCTAGCCATCCAAGTGCCTGGCCTCTACCGGTATCTACTCATGCTAGATCTAGAGATTCTCTTCTTTTCTATCACATCTCCAAAAATCAGATCTGGAGGATCTTCAAAACTCCTTTTGAAGATCAGCAGTTGTCCTTTGCAGTAGTGCAGCCTTCTAGCTTTCAGTCGCCTTTCTCTCATCTGGATCGCACCAACCAAGATCCAAAACTCCTTTTGGACATGGAGAGGAGAGGGAGAAGGTGGGTTTGGCATGGAGGAGGAGAGGAGAAGCAGCCTTGGGGCATGGAGAATTGTGATGCTCTTTGAGTTGGGAGCAGGGTCTTATTTATAGACTAAGCGTGATCCAACTCCTCTTCTTCCCAACCAATCACAACCCTTTATAAAATCAGATCTAAATCTGATTAGTGGGAATAGAGTCCCCTGGATTCCTCCTTAGATGGCACCTAAGATCAGTCAAAGTTGGTTCTTAGGAGAACTTTAATCAAAATCCAAAAAGGAGATGGAGTCCCTATCCAACAGGGACTCTTGGGCGCCTACAGCTTGGGCACACGCCAAGGGTGGCATGCGCCCTCCTCCTTGCTAGGTTCTGGCAGGGGGACAAGCCCCCACCAACCCTCCAATAGGTGCATGACATGTGGACAAAAGTCAAAGTATCAATGGTCAACATTTGACCAGTCAAAGGTCAACTTTTGACCAAAGTCAAAGGACGAGAAATGGCAGGTGACCAAAAATGGCAGGTAATGTCTTACAAAATAAGATAATCTTTTCTGACTTAGACAAGCTCTAGTCAGACAAAGTGAAGGCCTCTAAATGAGCACAAGCTCATTTGGCTCAGTCAGGATAACTATTTATGATAGTAAAAGAAGAACGTTAGGTTCAATCGAGTGCTAGCATGATTTTCTTGAACCTAATTGAATCTCATTCAGATCAATTGAACTGGATCAGTTCAATTGATGATCACTAGATTCAAACCCTTGTTTGTGTGACCTAGTTAGGTTCAGTTCTATATGGTAATGGGATATGTCATGATCTCTATCATCGACATCATCAAAACTCCTTTCGATGGATCAAGAACTCTTTCTGATTCGAATAGCTAGAATGATCGATCATCTAAATCATTCTAATTGCTCCCAAAATCCACCAGTGACACCTAGCAGTATATGGTGGCAACCCATCAGAGCTGAATGTGAACCTCTTGGTGCAGCTACTTGTGTGATTAAGTTCTTCTATCTTGAGCCCCGATCAGATTAGGGTTAAGGTGAACTCGTCAAACCCTAGTCTTCTGTCATATGATGTAATCATTCGATTCAAGTCCGATGTGAAAATCTAAATAGAAACTCTTTCTATTATTTCACTCTACCATGGCCATGGGCTTCTAGGACTTGATTCTCATGATCATCATAGGGCTGCTCCTCTACCACCGAGGTAGATAGATTCCATCTTGATGCAATCCAGTTCCTACAATGAACATGCTATAGCCAACATACACCTCAGGGTTCCATATGGCTAGGAGACCGAGTAATGGTGTAGTCAAACTATAACACCCTCAAGGTGAACTGATGCACCATCTCAGAACCAGCACTCGCAGCATCGAGTCAGTCATTGACGAGAAGGTAGACTTCCTAATGACTACTCGAGGTGGTCACGCTCAGTGCCCTCATTCTCTAACGAGTACCTGTACTCTCGCTCCGGTGTCTCCACACCATAGACTCAAGACTCATCTACTAAAGAGAAGCGATTGTACACCAACCTTTCGGATCAATCACCATCCTCGTGATGATCCTATGGTCGGGAGCATTTTATGAGTTAATAATGATTATTCATGTCTTAAATTTTCAACTCTTGAAAATATGAATTATCATTACCATTAACTCAAAGGATGTATCACAGACACTAAATACACATATGTGATAGAAAATAACCCATTTTATTGATTATAGTCAAAATTATAATTTTGCCCCTAGAAGTGTATTACAAGTGTCAGCCAATTCTGGCTTCTAGGGCACATATATCTAACAATCTTCCCACTTGTCCTAAAGCCAATTGGCTACAAGTCTAAGTCCCATCTTCTCAAGGTGGGCTTCGATCTTCTGCTGGCCCAATGGCTTTGTAAGTGGGTCTGCCACATTATCTGTGGAGTTGACTCTCTTGACCTCGACGTAACCCTTCTCGAGGTAATCGCGGATGAGGTGGTATCGCCGCTCAATGTGCTTGGATTTTTGGTGAGACCTCGGCTCCTTAGCAAGGGCTATGGCGCCATTATTGTCGCAGTATAGAGGAATGGCATCTGATGGCATTACTCCTATTTCTACAGCAAACTTCTTGTACCAGAATGCTTCCTTCGCAGCCTCTGATGCAGCGATATATTCTGCTTCCATGGTGGAATCTGCTATCACGATTTGCTTGGAACTCTTTCAGCTGACAGCACCACCATTGCACACAAACAGACTCCCAGATGTCGACTTTCGATCATCTATATCGGACATGAAATCCGAGTCTGTGTATCCCTGGACTTGGAGTTCTCCATTACCAAAGACCAACATCATATCCTTAGTTCTTCTTCAAGTACTTAAGGATACATTTCACAGAAGTCCAGTGTTCTTCACCTGGATTTGACTGATATCTGCTTGTGACACTCACAGCATGGGCTATATCAGGTCGTGTACATAGCATGGCATACATGAGGCTCCCTATTGCAGAAGCATAAGGGATCTTGCTCATGCGTTCTATTTCCTCAGGTGTGCTAGGGCACATCTTCTTGGAAAGATGAATACCATGTCTGAAGGGTATTAATCCCCTCTTAGAGTTTTCCATACTAAACCTCTTTAGTACTTCCTCTATGTACATCTTCTGTGAAAGTCCTAGCATCCTTATTCGGTCTATCCCTATAGACCTTAATTCCTAGAATAAAGGATGCTTCACCTAGGTCTTTCATGGAGAATTCCTTGGACAACCATAATTTGACTGTTGTCATCATGGGAATATCATTCCCAATAAGGAGGATGTCATCCACGTACAATACGAGGAAGACAACAGCGCTCCCACTGACCTTTTTGAAAACACATGGTTCCTCTTCATTTTTGATGAAACCAAACATTTTGATCACATCATTGAAATGAGTGTTCCAGCTCCGAGATGCTTGCTTAAGTCCATATATGGACCTTTGCAGCTTGCAAACCTTGTGATCAGTATCACTGGATGTGAAACCTAGCGGCTGTTCCATATAGATATCTTCCTCAAGATATCCATTTAAGAATGCCATTTTCACGTCCATTTGCCATATTTCATAATCAAAATAGGCTGCAATGGCAAGCAATGTGCGGATGATTTTAGCATAGCCACTAGAAAAGGTATCCTGATTTCCCTGACCAGGTTCGTTCAGATCTGATCAGATCAAGAGATATATTTCAAAATTTTTCTCTTGATCTATCAGATCAGGGATGCTTCAGATCTGATTCTTATTTATTTAATAAAAAAAATGAAAAGGATAAATTAAATCAAATTAATTTACCTTGAATAGGGTAATCCTATTACCCTGTTGATGATCCTGTTTGCAGCAGAAGGTTCTGGATCTAGCCACGCAAGTGCCTGGCCTCTACTAGTATCCACTCGGGTTGGATCTGGAGATCCTCTTCTTCTCTATCACGTCTCCAAAAATCAGATCTGGATCTGATCTGGAGGATCTTCAAAACACCTTTTGAAGATCAGCAGTCGTCCTTTGCAGCAGTGCAGCCTTCTAGCTTTTGTCGCCTTTTCTTGTCTGGATGCACCAACTAAATCCCAAAACTCCTTTGGGACGTGGAGAGGCAAGGGGAGAAGGTGGACTTGGCATGGAGGAAAGGGGAGAGAGGCAGCCTTGGGGCGTGGGAAATTTTTGATTTAATTTCAGATACTCCTTGAGTTGGGCGCAGGGTCTTATTTATAGACTAAGCATGATCCAACTCCTCTTCTTCCCAACCAATCACAACCCTTTGTGAAATCAGATCTAAATCTGATTGGTGGAAATAGAGTCCCCTGGATTCCTCCTTAGAGATGCCTAAGACCAGTCAAACTTGGTTCTTAGGAGAACTCTAATTGGAATCTAAAAGGGAGATGGAGTCCCTGTCCAACAAGGACTCCAGGTGCCTCTACTTGGGTGCACGCCTCCCTTGGCGTGCGCCCTCTCCTTGCCAGGTTCTGATAGGGGGACAGGCCCCCACCAGCTCACCAATAGGTGTGTGACATGTGGTCAAAAGTCAAAGTGTCAATGGTCAACATTTGACCAGTCAAAGGTAGACTTTTGACCAAAGTCAAAGACCAAGAAATGGCAGATGACCAAAAATGGTAGGTAATGTCTTACAAAATAAGACAACCTTTTCTGACTTGGACAACCTCCAGTCAGACCATATGAAGGCCTCTGATTGAGCACAAACTCCTTTGGCTCAGTCAGGACAACTTATTTATGATAGTAAAAGAAGAACGTTAGGTTCAATCGAGTGCTAGCACGATTTCCTTGAACCTAATTGAATCTCATTCAGATCAATTGAACTAGATTAGTTCAATTGATGATCACCAGATTCAAACCCTTGTTTGTGTGACCAGTTAGGTTCAGTTCTGTATGGTAATGGGATATGTCATGATCTCTATCATCGACATCATCGAAACTCCTTTCGATGGATCAGAACTCTTCTGATTCGAACAGCTAGAATGATCGATCATCTAAATCATTCTAATTGCTCCCAAAATCCACCAGTGACACCTAGCAGTATATGGTGGCAACCCATCAGAGCTGAATGCGAACCTCTTTGGTGCAGCTACCTGTGTGATTAAGTTCTTCTATCTTGAGCCCCGATCAGATTAGGGTTAAGGTGAACTCGTCAAACCCTAGTTCTCTGTCATATGATGTAATCATTCGATTCAAGTCCGATGTGAAAATCTAAATAGAAACTCTTTCTATTATTTCACTCTGCCATGGCCATGGGCTTCTGGACTTGATTCTCATGATTCATCATAGGGCTACTCCTCTACCACCGAGGTAGATAGATCCCATCTTGATGCAATCCAGTTCCTACAATGAACATGCTATAGCCAACATACACCTCAGGGTTCCAATGGCTAGGAGACCGAGTAATGGTGTAGTCAAACTATAACACCCTCAAGGTGAACTGCCGATGCATCTCAGGTCAAAGAACCAGACACACCACTGCAGCATCGAGTCAGTCATTGACGAGAAGGTAGACTTCCTAATGACTACTCGAGGTGGTCACGCTCAGTGCCCTCGTTCTCTAACGAGTACCTGTACTCTCGCTCTGGTGTCTCCACACCATAGACTCAAGACTCATCTACTAAAGAGAAGCGATTGTACACCAACCTTCCGGATCAATCACCATCCTCGTGATGATCCTATGGTCGGGAGCATTTTATGAGTTAATAATGATTATTCATGTCTTAAATTTTCAACTCTTGAAAATATGAATTATCATTACCATTAACTCAAAGGATGTATCACAGACACTAAATACACATATGTGATAGAAAATAACCCATTTTATTATTTTAGTCAAAATTATTAATTTTGCCCTAGAAGTGTATTACAAGTGTCAGCCAATTCTGGCTTCTAGGGCACATATATCTAACAATCTCCCACTTGTCCTAAAGCCAATTGGCTACAAGTCTAAGTCCCATCTTCTCAAGGTGGGCTTCGATCTTCTAGCTGGCCCAACGGCTTTGTAAGTGGGTCTTGCCATATTATCTGTGGACGTGACTCTCTTGACCTCGACGTAACCTTCTCGAGGTAATCGCGGATGAGATGGTATCGCCGCTCAATGTGCTTGGATTTCTGATGAGACCTCGGCTCCTTAGCAAGGGCTATGGCGCCATTTTTTGTCGCAGTATAGAGGAATGGCATCTGATGCATTACTCCAATTTCTACAGCAAACTTCTTGTACCAGAATGCTTCCTTGCAGCCTCTGATGCAGCGATATATTCTGCTTCCATGTGGAATCTGCTATCACATTTGCTTGGAACTCTTCCAGCTGACAG
>QRFJ01000731.1:948794-953719 GCA_006176705.1 Cocos nucifera | reverse complement strand
ACCCGTAAGGGAGGCTTCGAACTTGCCGGGGGAGGGTCAAAATGGTGCGTCGATGTTAGGAGGTGGGGTTTCGTAGGGGTTGAAGGAGGGTGGAGGGGGGCTCACCAGAAGGGGGGTTTGGTTTTGCACCGGGGATGAAGGAGGATAGAGTGTGGGAGAGAGTTTCATGGGAGGCCGACGGACAGTCGAGGATGGATGGGGGTTCGCAGGAGGAGGGATTCCACAGTGGGGTCGAGAAGAGGGTCGGATGGGGGTTCGCTGGAGGGGGATTCATTGGGGACCGAGGGAGGTCGGATAGGGGGGCGGGGGAGGGGGCGGGTGGAGTTTCACGAGGGGCCGAGCGAGGGTGGAGGGGGTTTCGTTGATGGAGGGTTTCATGGAGGGCGAGGGAGGATCGGATGGGGGTTCGTCGGAGGGGGGTTTCGCTGGGGGCCGATGGGAGGGTGGATGGGAGGGGTGGGGGGGTCGGGTGGGGGTGGGCGGGTTGTGATGGAGGGGCCGGGTCGGGATGAAAGGGCGAAGAGGTCCGCAGGGGAAAGGAGGGGCGCAGTGCCGATCCGAGGAGGAAGGTGGTGGAATGCTGTGTGAATGAAGCTATGTATTAAAATTCCCAATAAAATATTAATTTATTAATTATTATTTAATTAATATTAAATTCTCCTTCAACTTGCTAATACTATCAAAATTTTTCAACCAATTCATATTTTCATAATTCTGAAATAAATTCAATTTATTAATTAAATAAATTAAATAAAAAATAAAAATAAAATAAAATTATTATAATGAAACGCTAGAGTATTTTTTTATATTAGAATATGAAATAAATTTTCGTAGTAAAATGGAGCTAATAATGGTAAAAGATATGGAATTTTTAAAAAATAAAAAATAACATAAAATTTAAATAACAACAAAAGAAAAACGGCTCAGCCGGTCTTCCGCAAGCCAAGCCCCGAAGGCCAAGCCATCACAGTCGACTTAGCCAATGCAAGCCACATCGCTCGTCGCTCCCACGTATCCACCGCATCGCGTCCAGACTACGCAAACCGTAATACGAATAAACCCCACTACGGAGACATGCCAACCGTGGCGGCACCTGGACACCTTAAAGGGTCCAACAGAAAAATTTATCTTCGTGGCTCATCACGGTATTTTGGTCTTTACATCACACAAACGCTATTGGCTGCTGTCGTCGACCCATGTCCACAGAGATCCTGCTATGCTTGACGCATGTTTGCCGGGGCCTCTCACCCGCGCCTCTGCACTGGAATATAATTGGCACGACTGTACACTCGGCATGGGCATCGCGGCTTGATTGCGGTCAAATCATGGACCCTCACCTCCCTGTCCCCGAGGTCAGCCATTTTTCATCGTATGTCCAAATTTCACTCTAGATCGCCATCGGGAATGGGCAGCGCTTCATTCCAGTCTTCGATCCGACGGCCCAGAATGCTCCCGGTGTTGGATCAGAACCTCCGAAGCGCGATCTATACGCGTTCAATTTCCTCCATGCAAGCACAATCCAATGTCAGAAATTGATCCGATCTGATCTGGACTGATATTGCAATCCGATTTTGATATTGACCGTTGGATTCTATGAATGGCTAGAATTTCACACAGACTTACTTAGAGTTTGTATTTAGAGCTGTTTAATTCAAATCTTTTACTTAGATTTTGGACGATTACAAGGCCATTGTCCCATATGCCTTTAGAAAAAATATTCCAGCCCTCTAGCTCCTTATAAAAAGGACTTCAAGCCTCCACGAAAATAAACCATCCTCCATAATCAAAGGCGAAGCTTTGGTATAGGAGGTGAAGCTAGGCTATGGTCTAAAAGTAGCTCGCCTTTGAAGCGCAAGCCCAACAGAAGATGCAGAAAGAAAAGTCGTGCTTCTACACCATCTTCTCTGCCGCATGCCGCATCCAAGATCAAGATCAGCTATATTTTATTTTTTTTTAATTTCATGACTTTTAAATTCTTGAAACTTTAATTAAAATAAAATTTATTTTTACACTTTTATTTCTTTTTTCCTCCTCGTCACTATGCCCCCTCCCCTGGCCTCCCATCTCCGACCGCCCCTACTCTCTCTCTCTCTTTCTTTTTTCTTTTTTCTCTTCTCTATCTCACTATCTTATCTTTTGTTTCGCAGGTTACCTCTAGTGCCATCGTCCTCCTCTAGCATCATCGCCGACGACCCTCGGAGCTTTCGGTGCGATCCACTCTCTATAGCCATAGGTATAATTTTTTTTAATTTTATAGTATTATTTATTAATCATGTATATTTATAATAATTTATAAAATATTTATAATAAATATTATAAATATTTATTATAAATATTATAATTATCTGCATGCCATAGTTTTTGGATCGTGTCGTGGCGGTAGCCTTGGGCCGTGCCATGTCGACGACTGTGGACTTAGATCTATCAATGGGTTGGGTTCAGATCAAAAACCTAGATATTCAGATTCCAGATCCAATTTTAATTACTGGTACCGGATCCAAACCTAAATATCCGACGATGGATCTGTACTTGAGAGAGGAAGGGAGGGATCCGGCCTCGCCGCCATCATTGGGGAGGGAGGGGGTCCGACCTCATCGATGAGGGAGAGAGAGGGAGACCTTGCCGGCGAGGGAGATCGAGAGAGCGAGAGAGAGAAGGATGGGGTCCGGCCTCACCGACGAGGGAGATCGAGAGAGGGAGAGAGGAAGATCGAGAGATGAAAAAGCTGGGAGGAAGGAGTTCGGCCTCGCCATCATCGCCGACGAGAGAGATCGAGAGAGGGAGTGATCGAGAGGACGGCACATAGCCGAGCTAGCTCAGATATGCAGCCGAGTCGACTCGGGCCGTGATCGAGCCAACTAGGGGAGGACCCTAGCCGGATGTCTCAAGCATGGAGCTGGCTGTCTCAAGCATGGAGCCAGCTTGGCTTTCAAGTGAATAGAATTTGATATGTCATGATGTTATATTGATTAATGTTCATTAATGTTGCAGGTCACAATGGCATCGAAATGCCATCTAGCTTTTACCCCTGTCCCTCGGTGAGTTAGCGCAGTTCAGCATCCGAGAAGCAGTCGGAGCATACTCCATCCACCTCGACATTGGCTGCTCAGGGATCTCCACCATCGGTATCTACTCCACCGTCGGTATCTACTCCACCGATAACTGAGCCTTTACCGTCACAGGCATCTAAGTGTACATTTTTATTATATTAGCATAACTTTATTTTCTATATAGTATTTATATACTTATATATTTGCATAACGTATTTGCATTGTAGGTGCATCATCCAGTCGGACATTTCGCGATCCCACACATATGGCACACGTATGGAACCGCTAGCATTATTTGATGGTGCAGTATGATGTGGAGGGGAGGCCCAGCCGTAGAGATGAGAGATGGAGTGATGCCCAATTGTAGCGAGATTTTTCGATTCAGCCGTACGAACAAGACAGGTAGGCCGATGAACGCCACGATCGAATGTATTTTTGTAAGTATTATATATATTAGAATATATGATTAGTATTATAGCATTTTCTTATAAAATTTTATTTTAATTTATAATTATACGATCAGTTAGATGCGCTCACTCGCGAGGGCCCGGATACCTCTGAGCCCCATGACCATCTATCTCAGGTATTGGGGCCTGAGCACTCTAGGAGGATCCGATGTAGGCCCGAACACACGCCAACGAGCTACTGGTCCGAGGCAAGCATCTTCTCACAGACTTCTGGTGTCATCAGCTGGGAGGAGCTTGAGAAAGCGTTGGTATGGGCAGATCATGCTGCGACACGGGCAGATTGGGTTGAGGAGCGCGCATCTCATCTGGAGGGCATCATGAGAGATATGATGTCGACACTCTACGTACATTTTGGAGTCACGAGCTTCGAGGATATGTTGGCCCACATTCCAGCTCCGACTCCGGCTCCAACACTAGCTTCGGCTCCGGCTTCGACTCCGGCTTCGGATGACGACGACGATGATGTAGATTTAGAAAACTTTTGATGTATTTTATTTTTTTTAAAAAATATTATAATAAATTTTATTCGATAATAAAATTTTAGTATTTCAAAATAATTTTTATATTTATTATATTTTTTTGTATTATATATTTATATTTATCAGATAAAATATATAAAAAAATAAAAAAAAAATATTTTTTTTAATTATTCAAGATCTACGGCAACAGTTTTATAACTGCTGTCATATTCCTGCCAACCGCTGCCATAGGTTCCTGATGCAAACGGTGCCAATCACTGTATTAGACTTATGGTAGTAGTTAAGAAACCGCTGCTATAGGTTATCTATGGTAGTGGTTATGTAACAACTGCTATAGATAACCTATGGCAGCAGTTACATAACCACTGCTGTAGGTCGATGTATTGTATGTGTCTTAGATATGGGCGACGGTAGAGACTCAGCTATCGATGGAGTAGATGCCGTTGATGGAGTAGATGTCGTCGATGGAGTAGATGCCATCGGTGGAGTAGATGTCGTCAGTAGAGTAGATGTCGATGGTGGAGGTCCCTGAGCAGCCAATGCCAAGATGGACGTAGTATGATCTGACTGCTCCTCGGATGCTGAATTATGCGTAACCCATCGAGGGGTAGGGTGAAAGCTAGATGGTATTTTGGTGCCATTGTGACCTACAACGTTAATAAATATTAATCAATATAACATGTTGAACAATAATATTAGTATAGCACCAATAAATAGTCTCTAATATGTACACTAATCAATTGACGGATCTATCGTTATGCAATGCAATAAACAAAAGCAACAAGATATAAACATCCAGAAAATGTTATGCAATAAATTCTACAACATGAATTACATTCATAAATAATTAAGGATGAGCAACAGTCATAGATCCGATCTCTTGCACAAACCTTGGTGTTAATCTAAAAATCTGAAAGAAGAACAAAGTA